>DWKC01000245.1:0-14243 GCA_018249195.1 Racta chiria
ACATAAAAAAAAAAAAAAAGTTAATGGTTGCTGCTTTATTATATTTATTTGATTGTATAAAAATATTGTTCATAGTAGCTCATCGAATATTGTTTTGTATAAATATGCATATATGGCAACTAAGTTTCTCAATAAGCGATGTAAATCTTTTGAGTAATAAAGAAATTTTAAACCTAAACCTTATATTGCTAATTTTGGTTTTATTGTTACAGGTAACATCTTTATATTTTTAAACGGAACACCAACAACGGGCTTACCGACTCATGTATGTACGTTCATCATAGTATCAAAATTTCTTTCGGATACTTTATATATAGATTTTATAATTCAGTCTGGAAAAAAATATGGTAAGTCGCTGCTTACGTAAACCTAAAGTAAAGATAAACTTGAAAACAAAATAACTGCACATGTCATTATTATTTTCGTTTCAAGATACTCCATATAACCTCTAATATCTCAATCTAATAAGATACAAAGTACAATTATTACGACTTTAGTGTTTATATTTATGGTGGTAATAAAAACAGATGTTTCACTGCTGTCGTATACGCGTTTGACAAACGAATACCCACACTGGTGTAATGTGTGTTAATAGTGTTTGCAAGGAAATAAAGCACACGACAGTAATTGCTTAGTTTAACCGGTACGATTTATCGCTATCACGTTAAGCTATACGGCTCAATTTCGCGTCATGATACCCGGCATACATTGAGTACATCCTCTTTCGATAAGTAACTCCAATATGGGCGTCACATATTATTATGAGCTAACATAGCTTATGCTTTTTGCAGTTTTGCACTCCACCTCATTTCTTTTGTTACCACTTATACTTTATTAATGGTATTACATGAGTTAAATTAAATTCAAAGTTATTTATTTCTTCATATAACTAACAGTTCAGTTAATAGAAGGCGAAAATGTATCAAAATGATTATTTTACGATGCTACAGTAAGTTACCTTAAAATGAATAAATTCGTTAACGGAATACAGTAATATTGTTGTATATTGCTGTATTTAGACAAACTTTTTAAAATCGATTCTTTATCTACGAATTTACTTGATTTAGTTTTATAAACTCTTGAAACAAAATCGATATTTGAAAAACATTGTTAGGGATTTTCTTAAAAGTTTATACATTTTCAACATTACCATTTCATCAACATGTGCCAAATGTTAAGAACGATGCAATAAATCATATTTACGATCAAAATATAATGTTAGAATTTCTTTCATCTCTACTTACTTATGAAGTTATGACATAGTGCGTCATGTGATCTAAAATCTAAAAAAGTGTAGGTAGGTTTTTTTTTTATTTTTGTTATAGATATCAATATAATTCGAGCTAATTTTTGTATTACATTGGAGATGTCGCTCCATTCATTGACTGAATCGATTATTCTAAGAAAGTTTTTTCAGCTTCCTTTGATATTAGCATAAGCACGATAAATCTTTTCATATTACATAAATCGAATGAATCGTTTCTCTCATCTCGAAGATTTCCGTTTAAATTAAAAAGTTGTGTTTGGACTTCGGTTCACGTAAACGTATTCTATTTAAAGCATCATCAGCGATGTGCAAAAGGCATGTGAAGTTATTTTTGTGTTGAAGAATTTGTTCATCAAGTAATGAACACCTACGTACCGACCGCGTCCTCCACTCCTCTCTCGGTTCTCATCAATTGTTTCGTGTGTTTGTTTGTGTTGTTCTCGGTTGCTTGTTTTCATAACACAGTGTCTGTCTTTGATGACGGCGTATGTTTGCGTAGCGGTTGGATTGCTTGGGATCGTTTCTTGCCTTCCAACGAAGCGCCTAATTTTACGCTGACTCCATGTATAATAGCTCTCAGAACATTTTTGTGTGACCTGTTTTCTTAAAAAAATATGAGTATATTCTTATGTCCTTGGCTATTTGTGTTTTGTCAAAAAAATATGAGTAAATAATAATTATGACTTTATTCTGTATGTGGCTATTTATTTCAATATTTATTAGGATATGCTAAACAGACACTTATCATTTGAAATAATTCAGGTTACTTAACACGTGATCCATTAATATTTTTAAAATCAAAGAAGTATTCTTCCCTTAAATTACGTATAGCGTACTAATGTACGCTAGGTGAGGTAATCCTCAGAACATTATTGTAAAGGTTTGTTATAAAAACATTTACAGTTTTTTCGAGATATCTGGTCAAGTAGTTAATCGTAGGTATTTATGTAAAATTATGTAAGAGATAACGTAATTTCACGACAATTTGAAGTAGTAATATATAAGTACATATTATTAATACACTTATAGTCTGAGCACACTATCGAAACCGTTAAAGTTAGCTTCACGCTTGTAAAGTCTCAGCCGTATGAGAAGATAATTTAACGCCAGTAGAGCGCGGATAATTCGTCTAATAGCTAAGAAGTATACATGATATTCTGTGGTAGTTGTTAACATGTCTCATAATAACGTATTCTGGGTAAACAAAAGTAAATGGACTAAATTAAATATTTAGGCTTCTATATATACCTAAAAAAATATAGCTAAAAAGCGGTGATAGCCTAATGGTTTGAACGTTGGTCTCTTGAATGGGAGGTCCTGGGTTTAAATCCTGCTGCGCGCACCTCTAATTTTTAAATTATGTGCGTATCAGGAAAATCACTTGCTGCGGCGAAGGAAAACATCGTGAGAAAACCTGCACTCCTGAGAGAGTATAGTTCTCATAAAGTGCTCAAAGGTCTGTGAAATCTACCAATCCGCACTTGGCCAGCGTGGTGGATGGCCTGCACCCCTCACATTGTGAGTGGAGCCCCGAGCCCAGTAGTGGGATGGAAAAGTGTTGCAACGATATACCTAGATATTGTGGAACAATTCTTAAAGGAAATACTTATAGATCGCCTGATATAAAAAAAAACTACGTGAAGGCTGTCATCCGTCATCGATTAGGTACTTCGATTAGGAACTGAAAACCTTCTTATTTAAATACATATCTCACGATTTTGGAAGTCTGATCAAACTTCTAATACAGGCTATTGAATTTGAGTTTCATATTATAAAATACAGAGTTGTCTGTCGATAGAGCAAGATCATTTGTTACGATTTATGTTCGCGACTATAATGAAGAATTCTTAAATTGGATTTTAGGTTTGTCATCTAATGGACACTTCATCGTATGGTCTGTAGGCAAACAGATTATATTGTACATAGATTACATTAAAAATAAACGCATTTATGTGGTGCGATGGCATGGGCTTTAAAGAGATTTTTGACCATGCGTTATAGCAATAAAATACATATGTATTAAAAAATATATATGTTTGAACGAATTATGTTTAATAAATCTCCTAAGTACATTCGAATCTTTGTAAACGGTATCTACTTATGTGATTACTACGGGTACTCACAATAGAGGCGATAATATTGAAAGTGTAAAAACTCCTGACGCGGTTGAAATTTAACGCAATTTGAGGTTTTCCCGATAGTGCGGGCGGGGCGTGATGAACGACCACATCGCCGAATCAGTTTGATGCCATTCGTGCAATATATTTGTTTATTGACGGCAATTAGCGTGGCTCTAACATGCCTAAGGCAGAAATACGGTCCCCGCGCGCACTTTATTTGTGGCAGATTGTATGGATGTTACGTTTTAGTATAATTAATTCATTGTCGGAAATGTATTCCCGCAAACAATCTGCTCACCAAATTGTTAATCCCGGGGTGGGCCGGGCGCGCATTACTCGCTTGACTGACTTTTGGCCGGCGTCCACCGCATGCATCTTCGGTCCATGCTCCTCGCATTGTTAATCCTTTGTTATTTATAGATAGCGAAATATATAATTATTATCCAGTGTGCGATGCCGCTATGTTAATTACTGGGGGCACTGTTAGACGGCTCGTAATGCTCGGTGCACACTCGCTGGCTCGCTGAACTTCAAGCGGAACGTCTGCGACGGCTAACCGCCGCACACTGTACACTTTAAGCTCTCACTCAAATATATTCTCGCTAACTGTAGAGCGTTATTGCATAACCTCACATCTAATTTCTAGTGCACTTAAAAATGTGATTTACCGTTCCGACGCGGAATTCCACGTCCCATTTTAGATGTGCTAGACCTGCCCGCTTTTGAGTAATGCTCGTCTCCCCTTTCAACTCGTTAAAATGAGTGAAGAAGTTTTAAATACCTGGATTTCATTAATGCTAGCGTTCATTATGGAAGTTTTTTCTGAGGCATTACGCTTAATGTCTGGTGCGAGTATGAATTCTGTTGAAGCTTTGCAGCAAAATATTTCATTACATTGGTTAGGTTACAATTCGTGTTGTCGGTATTCGGTAGTTGGAAAAGCGCAGCTGAACACACGCGTTGAGATGGTCTGTAAACTGATTGAATTCGACTGGCACTGCGGACGTAAAAACGCAATCGCTTTTACCTCGTGTGACGACCGAAGCGACAGCATCCGTGACTAGAAAAAAGAAGGAATGATGTCGATTTGTTTCGGTTGACGAGTACTGGAGCAGATCGTGCACGCCGCGATTGGCCTGGTCGTTGACTCGTCGGGAAGTGTTGTGATTGGTTGAATAATGTACGCGAGAGCATAGGAAGCTCTCGGTGGCCGCCCGCTACTGTACTGTCGCTAGTCGACATCGCTGATTTTAGGAGTTTGTTCGGTTTAAAATTCTGCACATATTTATTCATTCTTTTCTCCATTTTAATTTGTATGACTTATTTTGCAATGTGCTTATATGT
The DNA here is from genome assembly GCA_018249195.1 of Racta chiria. NCBI lineage: Eukaryota > Metazoa > Arthropoda > Insecta > Lepidoptera > Hesperiidae > Racta > Racta chiria. Next base: position 4,732 of record DWKC01000245.1, read on the forward strand.
AACTAAATCTTTTACGATTACCCTGATGCGATTTTAATCAAGATTAGAATGTAAGTAAAATAACATTTATTGTGAAAAAAAATTATAGTCAGTAAATATTTACTTACTTAATGTTTTCTAATAGATTTCAGAGAGAGTGTAGGTTTAGATAGTGTAACATCGAGCAATATTCATAAATAACATCGTTTTACTGTAACTACATTTTATGTAGAACACGTTGGTGTCAACAAAGTAATATAATATGCGTCTACCGTATTGCCTATTTATCATAGAAAGTAGAACAGGTGAAGTGCTCTCAGAGACCATTACACCGCTGATCGTAAGTTAAACAGCGTAATCGCTGAAAGATAAGTTTTTATCTTATTTTCTTATAGCGAGCACTCTTTCGGTATTTTCTCCGTCGTCTGCTGAGTGGAATCCATCAAAGGATTAGGGGTTGTCTCGGGGACTCGATCGGTTCATCGGTATTTCCTGGGTGTGGAATAAATTATCCGCCACTTAAACGACATCTCGCAGATTTCCGACACCCCTCGCCATTTCTACATGACGTTAAATGGATTCTGTTTGCTGTCATGATTAAAATTCCATGATAATTGTTTGCGAGCGAAAAGGTGAGACAGGGGGTGGCGTACGTCGGAGTTACCGACCCGTAACACCTTGACACAGAATAATGTTCCCGACGTGAAAGTGCCATTTATATTATGTTGAATTCCGCGCATGATATATCACATACATAATTTTACGAGACATTTCTTCAAATTAATATATCTAATGTATTTCAGTTCCGCTCAACCCGGTTTCTTCGTTCATTAAAAAAGGGACATTATTATCAAATTCTGTGAATGTAGCATTGATACTTAGGTATCATCGGTATAGTAATGCAATATCCGGTCTATAGAGGCGATGTCAGCACTTATATTCGTAATGGAGCACTAAGTCACTCAAATCGATGTTCAAAACGCTAGCTTTCTATATGTAAGACCACGCCAGTCGAGTAAATCCGTAGTAGACAGACGATATGCATGGCAAGCACAAATCGGACCGTTTCAATCAGTTTGAAGTGAAGAGACCACAGGGTATTATATATAGCATGGGGGATTATAACATGTATGGTGCTCTCACAGCAAATTATTTCTTTACAATATTAGTATAAACGATAGTAGTTCAAAGTACTCATTACATTGGAAGTAATTATTGTTATTAATTTTATTACATACCATAGACTCTTTAAATTAATTTTCTTATGCGATTAAACGTTCCGTTAGATAGTTAAGTTAGTGCAGCCTTAACATACACCTACAAGGACATAGATTGTTGAATGAAATGCTTTTTTTTTACATCGTGAGCTCTTGTTTTAAATCTGTGAACATTGTAATCTACGGTGGTAGGAGTAGTAGTTAATATCATTATTGGCACAATTACATTTCACCAGCAACGAAAGTTGACTTGGACATATCCAGAGAACTTCTTGCACTTCTAAATCCTGTTCCGTATGAGAAAGTATTCAACAAATTGGTTTTCAAAACAAGTTTAAACTAAATTAACTATTTACTTAAACATAGTAATTAGTTAATGTAAAGTGCGGATTAATAAAAGAGAATTGAAGTATGTCAGTAGATCAGCTCAGCAATACACAAGTAAAGTGCATCGTGAGCAGAAATCGGTCCATTTTCAATCAGCACAGTTGGACCGTTGCTCCGTGCACGGGATTATAGAATGCATGACGCGGCAACATTAGCCTCCATCACTGAAATTTCATTTTATGCGAGTGTCGGGTGAATATTATCATGTAAACGTAAAACTTCCATTAGGAAAATATGTATGAAACATGAACGCTTTTGTTGCTCGACAGACTAAAGGAATCGAATTGTTTTACGATGCCTTGTTCGTGTTTTAAATTAAAAATCGGCCAAGTGCGAATCGGATCACTCTCCATGCTTTACTATTTTTAGTAGGCATTTGTTGAAGCGTTCATAGCATGTTCTCATCATATATGATCTATGAAGTTAAGCGACAGCGGGCGCGGTCAATAGGAGGATGGGTGACCGCTAGTGGGAAATTTTCATGAGCGCTGACGTACTTCGGAAGGCATGTAAACTCGTAACCTCTCCACTAATCCGCATTGGAGCAGCGTGGTGGACTACTCTAGGCCTCCTCAGTATGAGGAGAGTCCAGTGCTTGGTAGTGGGTTGGAGGTTAAAGGTTGAAGCCGTTTGATGCGACAACGGCTACAGAAGATTTTGTAAAATTTCAATATTACGAGTATAAGTGCGTTCGGTTCAAGAAATAAGGCATTCTTCTCTGTTTAAATGTGTCGTTCTTATCAAGGTATAAATAGATATTATACATTATAACAAAAACTTTATTCTAAATTAGGGTCTTCAATGATTGAGTGAACTCTAGTTAATTTCAGTAATTGATATAAATCACCCTAAAAGTTATGTTTTCAACTCAACCAGTGACATCGACGCCATTTTGCGAATTCACTCGAACTCGTGACTAATTGGTACAGGTAGGTAGTCTGGTAGAGCATTTAGATATCTCCTCAATACGTTATTAAGTTAATGACAATTAATTTCTGTAAGCGTTTCTTTCTTCTGATCTGCACTAAGGGAAAGTAGAAATAACTAATAACTATGTTACCAAACCCAAATAAATGGTGATGATCTCACTATTCAACAGAACATTTTAGTTATCTTTAGTTTAAGCTTCAGTCAATAAGCTATCAGGTTCGATTCTCAGCTAGGACAAAAATTCTTGTGACGATGAATTGTTTTCTGTGCTCAGAATACAGGGAATCCTTGCCGGGTTATGACAGAGTCGCGTTGGCCCTAAAAACGATATTTTAGGGCCAACGCATTATGGCCATTAGTTGTGCCCGACGGCCGGGTCCTTAAGTAGTATTCTATTTATAAAATAAAATTGAAGTAACTTTTGAATTTCAGTTATGTACTCGTATTCTAAATAATATTTCAAAGGGTTTGTTAATAGAAATCTGTGAATATCATTAAGAATGGAGAATAACTGGGGTCTAATAAAATGCAAAATAAACTATTGTTATATTTTTTCCAAATGCGTAGGCAAGTAATTTACTGAAATTAAATGTAAAAATATACTAACAGTCGAGTAATATCACCTTGATTAAACTAAGCAATTTATAATGTGAGATAGTTTAAATTTAAATCTAATTTTATAAGCAGAGGCCCTCCCAACCAGCCCGCACTCGGGCAGCGTGGTGGAGTATGCTATAGGCCTCCTCAGTTATGAGGAATGTCTTGCTCAGTAGTAGGCCATCAATGGGTTAAAGCTAAATAAAGGGCAAGCCAACAAATCATACAGATAAAAAATGTGTAACTGTTAGCTGTCTGTACATGGAATGTATATAGAATAAACTTATAGTTGGGGTTTGTAGTAAACAATGGAAAAAAACAACCTTTTTAATTTTTTTCTCAGGAACGGCTGATCCGATTTGTATGCGGTTTTCACTGGTGTATCGGGCTAAGCTTGGATTAACATTTATTTTTATTGAAATCGGTGTACAAATAAAAAGCACATGACAATTTAAAGAATACATCTAAACAAATTCTGCGCGAACGGAGTAGCCGGCTCAGCTAGTAGATACTAACATAATTAACAGTTATGGATATGTTTTGTTGATAATAAAATAATATGCATCTAGGCCACGTGTCCTTTTAGTTGCACCTGACAGATTGCATGATAAGAATTCATCAGTGTATAGGTATGAGTGCGCGCTGCGAGTGGTCAGTTTCAATATGGGAACAAGAACGCAATGGCGCTGTGTTGCTTTTAGTGATGTGCCGGATTCGTATCCGTTTCCGCAGATATCCGAGGGAGAAGAAAGATACGGATCCGCATTCCTATCTGTTTCTTTTTTGACGGATCTTTTTATCAGTTTTCAAAGTTATGATTAAATTCTATAATATATGCTATTAGTAGCAATGAAAAAGTATCAAATTCTATACAGATTATTGTTTAATTCAAATATTTTCACCATAACATTGCAAATATTTATCGTAGTGAGTATATCATACCAACAGTATATAATCCAAATGTACCTACTAAATCTACTATTTTATAATGAGATAATTTAAGATCCATATCCATATCCCCATCCGCAGGCGGATCTTGGTGCCAAATATTCGTATTCGGATCCGTAACCGCCGATATACATTTCTAACGATCCGGCACATCACTAGTTGCTATAAGTTGCGCTAGTGGAAAGAATAGGGTTGTCTCATTTATTTGAGACGGATTAAGCATCACCTTGTTAATTAATTGCCAATATATTGTATATCATTACGGTATCATTATATCTTCAATCAGTATAACAAAATCGTGGCGAATGTTGTTATGGTAACATCTGTTGATTTTTATCCAACGTTATTGATTAATTACTTGAATAATTGGAATATTACTAAGCGAGATCTTAATAGAAACTAAAATCTGGAAGGAAGAGTGTACGAGCTATTAAATCGTACACGTGACGATCGCTAATTATATTACTTTGCAGTACATACGGAATATGCACACCGCGCCATTTTTATTAACAAATTTTTACTTCAATAAATCAGAGTTCAAACTGCACTCGTTGGGTTTGGTCATTTACTTTTACCTTACCCCTCTCTAAAACTGTTACACACTACAGTCTTTGGTCCTTCGAGCCGGATATTTTTTTATCTCTATAAGATGATCCCTCTATCATGTATGGCATATATAACTTTATATGAGCAAAGTTTAAATTTACCTACCTGATTAAGCTATTGAACTTTCAAGTTCTTGTTATACTACGTTATTAGTCAATAATTTATTTGCGTAAACAGTAAACACCGTCTTTCTTTCTTTGCAACCCTTATCTGTCCCACTACTGGGGCTCGGGTCTCCACTCACAATGTGAGCGGTACAGGCCATAGTCCACCACGCTGGCCAAGTTCGGTAGACTTCACACACCTTTGAGGACTTTTATGAGAACTCTCGGGAGTAAACACCTACTGTAGTAGAATCCACTCGATCCACTTTAGTAGAACTCCAATAGAATGTGATGGTTAACATAACATAAAATTTAACTTATGGATGATCGTTTCGCTCATCGTAATCTACTTTTATGTACAAACTGTACATCGATATCAATTAATAACCTTAAAACATAAAATAAATTATTTTAAAAAGCAATTGGAATAACAATGTATACATTGTTGCCTGTAATTTGTTTCCAATCATCACGGCAGTTGGCCAGCCATTGACGTGGCGATAATTGAATCAATCGAATCCCATTATTGGTGGTTGGAATTGTTTCACGTCCCTATTATGTCAATCTGTGTGTCAGCCCTAAAGTCTAACGCATTTTACACATGCGGCATAGCACGCGCATTCTTTCTACATTCGCTGTCATTGCGTTAAATATTCAGTACCCTACTTTAAGAACGGTTAACGAATACGTAAATATTTGAAATATTTTATGCAGACGTATTGTTTTAGTAAAGTAAACAACCCTTAAACAATTTGAACAAAAGTTATTCAACCCAACACCGAAATCAGACTGAAAATACGTGTTTTGATTTGGGTAGTCTTACATTTATTCAAATTTGTAGATGCCAGTTAGATAAGTAAAATAAGGGACGTTTGACGGATCACTGTGTTAAAATAACAAACTTTATTTAGAATGGCTTCAATTCAATTAATGGCCCTACTGAACACTGGTCTCTTCTCGTACTGAAGAGGCCAAAAGAATACCCCACCACGCTGCTTCGGTTAGCTTTCGGGAGGGGTTAGTGGACAACCCAAGTGTCGGAAGTTTTTAAAGCCACCCGAAGCCCTTCGACTTGGCTTAACGTATACAACCTATCGTAAACAACCGAGCCCGACGGATTTACGTGCCCTCCGAAGCCCGGAAGCGTTCATGAAATTTCGCCGCTAGCAGTCACCCATCCTCCTACCAACCCCGACCGCTGTTGCTTAACTCTACCGATCACGTAAAAACAAAACAAACCACCAAGCTATAAGCAATTCGCCCTTCAAAATAATCTACATAATAATCACACTTTTACTTAGTAAGAAACATACAGATTAAAAAATATTTCGTAAAGTTTTAAAACTTAGTCTTTCAGCGTGAAAAGTATTCACCGCCTATTCAGTACGGCGTTTCTATAAACAAACTTGTAATCGCGTTCAAAAGATGCGGTAAGTAATTACTAGTTGAAGAGGTGTTGGGAGGCTTTGAAAGGTATATATTATATAGACTCATTACTGGCCGAGGTCGGTACGTACGGACGTACGTACTAGTTCCTTGCATCAAAGAATCGGAAATCATCGTTAACCTTAACCACGTTTCAAAAACCTTTCAGCGCTCTGTGGGGCTGAGAATATGTGGAAAATCAAAGCACAAATAAATACACACACATTCGCAATTTAGCTGAAATAAATCGTGACTTTTACCTCGGTAATATTTTTTTACAATAATACGTTTTTATCTTTTTGAAAAAATTGAGAACCAGAAGATAATAAGCGATAAATGAGATTGTATTTTTTGTTATTCAAAATTCGAATGTAAATTCATTATTTCTGTATGCTCAAGAAATGTAAATGTTAGTGAACGGCCAAGTACGAATTCCTGTTACGCGCGGTTACGCATTTTACTAAAACAGCAAACATTTTTTATGTCATGAAATTTAAAAAATAATCAAAATTACATTAACTCTAAGTTTTGATTCCTTTGCAGATATAGAATACTTGCTGTGCCTTACGATTTTACCCTCGTTAATTTGAGTTAAAAACGCCCGCCATTTTAGTCGAGTGGTCGCAAGCTCGCTGCTGTTTTGTTGCAGAGTTATTTTAATATTATTTAAATACTATGATATCTTCTAAGTTATTCATTTAAATCAAATGATGTCAAGGACAATTTTGGTCAAAAAGAAATGCTTGTGATGAATAATGTATTTATTTCGATGAGGTTTTATATCATATCTATAAAACAATCGTCAAAAATAAAGCACTATATTAGAACCAACTTAATTATAATAAAAAAAGGTATATTTGAGCGAGTATGAAAAAGGCTTGACAGTGATTTTATGAAGGATTTTTCCTTTTGAAGCACGGAGCTCTAAGAAAATACGTCTATTCAAAATCAGTATAATATGTAACCAGGTGTCTTCATTTCACATAAAAGAAAAAATATAATTTAAAAATAAAAACCATTCATTTCTGAAATTCTCCTCGTTGTTATCATCATATCATATCATCCATATAATAAATCTGTAACTGATCGCTGTCTGTACATGGAAGATATATGGAAAAAACTTATAGGGGGGGTTTCTAGCAGAGAATAGAACCCAAAACAATCATTTTTAGATTTTTTGTCTGTTTGTCTATTTGTCTGTGCCTTTGTTCGCGCTAATCTCAGAAACGGCTGATGCAATTTGAATACGGTTTGCACTAATGTATCAGGCTAAGCTTGGATTGACACTTAGGGTATTTTTATTGAGATCGGTGCACAAATAAAAAGATATCGACAATTTAAAGAATTCTGTCTATACAAATTCTGCACGGACGGAGTCATGGGCACAGTTAGTCTTCAACATAAATAAAAAAGAATCGCTAAACACTTTACTAAGCACAAAACTCAAGAATCCCTTGGGCTGATTTGAATAAATATTTTTGGGAGTGCTACCCCGAGCTGGTTCAGGGTAGGTTATAAAATATAGAAAATAAATGATTCTTGAAGTACCTTATGTGAACCTCCAGGAGATCAACCAAACTAATAGATATCGAATTGCCCCCTAAGCAAAAGTAATTCAACATAATGACGATTTACAACAGATACCATTATTTTTCTAGTTTTGATGTTATTTTTGCAGCACGTCTGCCGAGTCGAAAATACAAAATGATTTTGCTTTTGCATTTGAATAAACGAAAGACAATATTATTTCCATTCAAATCACGATACGAGGTTTACCCCGCGGGAATTTGTATTCTGGATCACATTAGACTTACACTTCACAAACACAGATATACAGATTTTACATACATTGCTTATTCCGAATTCGACTTGTGCCTGTTTCAAATTAGGCTCTTTTCGTTACTTGGAAAGCGTGTTAGTAGCGTACATCGACTACATTGAATACTTACTAGAGCTCGTATCCAGGGCGAACAGCAGTTCGCCCAGAAGCATCTGGTTCTGATTTCTTTTCCATATTAACCGACCAACGGTTATGATGTTTAATCAACCGGTGCATTTTTTTGAGATGTACCTCTATATCATATATTTAACTGCGACCTTTTACGCTCGATTGTAAGGTACGGTTTTAAAAGTAATGTTATTGTTTGTGATCTGGAACAATAACAGGTGTTTTATTTTTTGTTTAATTTTTCAAATTTCTTATTATTTTTTTGTATACCACGTGCCATCCTAACAGTATGTTTTCAGCCATGTATGTAACTACGACGGAATAAATATGTTTTCTTTCTTCTTTATAAATTAATTCTCTATAATTAAATTATTTGACTATGTTAATGACCGTATTGGAGTAGCGTAGTAGGCCTCTTATTAGGCTTCCTCGCTTATGAATAGAGTCCCATGTCCAATGGTGGATTAAGGCTATACCTATACAACTGTTATTTAGCGAATTCTATTTTTACAATCTTCGGTCGGAGTGTTATTTGGCCATGTTTTTGACATTTTTGGCAAGTACATGTTATATAGTTTCAGTAAACATTACATACGCAAAAGTATGCAACCCTTCGAATGCGAGACTGCTACTTTAGGCCCATTTTAATTTGGAATCCTGCTCAATAATTCCAATTCCTAAGACAAATCCAAGTTTAATGGAATATTAATCGAGGTCAATAAATTTGATGAAACGTAATTATAACGGCTTTGAGTACGTCCCCAATGACATTGTTACCAATGGAGTTTTCATTCGTTTACCTGCCCCGTTACCTAGGGAATAAAATTACCCGTAAAATGTTTTTATCTGATTTGGATGCAAAGCTGAAAGGTCAGACTAAAGACGGGTTTATCGTTTATTTTCCCTTTCGAGTGACTTAGTTTTCTTTCCTTATTCAAAAAACTTAGGTGATAGCAACAGTTTATATTATTATAAACTGTATATATTAGGTAACAGGTCTATATTAGGTAACAGATTACGTAACTAAAGTTAGCGTTATAGTATTATGTGTTTTTGATCTTGCATAGTGTAAACTATGTAATTATGTCGTTAAACATTGTTTTTTTTTCTCTAAGCGAATTTGTAAATTCTTGTTTGAAATTTGAAAATACATATATATAACCGGAATTGGCATTGACTGCCAGCGAAGCGAAGTGTCCCGGATTCGATTCCTAGCCGGTGTAGTAAATACTTAAATAAATAAATTTCTTTGGACAACTCATACACGGCGATCTGACCCCAAACTAAGCATTAACTTGTACTATGGTGATCAGACAACTGATAAACATACATATATATTTTTAAGTACATACTTAAATAGATATTATTACA
>DWKC01000246.1:0-14227 GCA_018249195.1 Racta chiria
TTTCCAATATTAGGAGCTTCTTTCTTATCGCGTCTACTACATATAAGAAATATATCAATATGTAATAGAAATAATTGTAGTGTAATAGGAAATAAAAATTAAAGTCGAGTTTTTTTTGGTTGAAGAATTGATGAATCAAGGCTTCTTTTTCGTTATATATATACAGGCTAGCATTATATTAAAAGATAAATGTATATTTTGCAGATACCTTTACCTATTAGAAGGGAAACCGAAGTATCCGTGTTTGGCAGACGCCAGTGGAAAAGTGATCAGCTTCCCTCCTATTACAAACTCGGATAACACCAAGGTAACTTTAATATCAATACCATTGTTGCAGTTAAATCATTAATAGTTCATAAACTTGTATAACTACTAACCTTGTGTACTAATGTGTGTGTGAACACGTGCTTGTGTGCATACACACACCCACAAACACATATACTGATACACACACACTCACCTACACATATACACACACTCACATGCGCTCAATATACTTAACAAACAATTTTAAGAAATATTTATTTATGTTAATTTTATTGTATCTTTACTCAAAAATGTGTATGGTGAAAATAATAACTTGAATTTTAATTAGGGTTTAGGGAATTAGGAATTATTAGGGTTCCGTTGAAAATTCGGAATCGTTTCAGTTTCCGAGTGTCCACCTGTCTATCTGGTGTCTAGCACAGAATCAGTCATAACAGTCTTAGAAAGTAGTACTAGAATGATGTAATTTAGCATTTAAACATTCTTCCCCCATGTCCAGTGAAAGCAAGAGCATGTTAGTGGAAGTGACCTCCCACTCCCCCCTGGGAGCCTGCAAGCTGGTGATGGACAGGTTACTCCAGGAGTGCCTCATGCTTGGCATCGGGGATGACCCTGAATGCACTGATTTCCACACGCTGACCGTACAACAGGTATTTAGTGCTTATTAACATCTGACTCTTCCAGAATCTGCACTGGAGCAGTGTGGTGGAAGGTCTAGGCCTCCTCAATGATGAGGAGACTATTGCTCAGTAGTGGGCCATTGATGGGCTGAAGCCAATAGCTGAGTAAAAAGCAGCGGTAGCTCAACAATTTCATCATTGGTTTCACATATGAGAGGGACTAAGTTTGATGCCTGCACTTCTTATTTTGAAATTAATATTCATATTAAAAGTGAATTATCACATGCTTCGGTGAATACAATTATTGTTAAGAGTAATGCACTCCTGAGCATTACTCCTAACTTAATTTAATTTAATTCTGTCTTTAATTCTTAACTTAATTTAGTACATATAAAACATATAAAATGATTAAGTGCAGAGTTTATTGACTCGAAGGTCGTGTGGGATCGACAGTCGCACGCGCAGCTAATAAGCCTGCGAACCAACCTTACATGTACCTACCTAGTTAGCTACTTACTGCATTTTTATATACATTAGAAACACATTGACTTTGTAAAAGTATTTATTTTAAACAATATTCATGTATGTGTTTGAATTATTAATGCAAGAACAATTACCACATCAGTCCCTATATAAACCGTATTAAAAATAATTACTTAAGATTCTATTAAGCTTACAAAAACATGGGATACAGTTTGAGTTATAAAATATGTGAATATGTTTCTTTTTTTACTTTTTTAATTTGATTAAATTGAATCAAACCTCTTGATTTGTTTCTTTTGTTATATGTATTAAGTTGTTCATTTAAATCAATTGCTCTCCAAAAACACCTCTGCAGACTTTTTAATATTAAAAAGAGAAACGTAAAACACATAGTTAAATGACTTTGAATATTGGAGTATCATTACATTGAAGCTGAATATTTTAACAAGCAAAGTTAAGTCAATTAATTACAAGCAAGAGGAATATAACAAAACATCTGTCTGTAAATTAAATTAATTAATTAATATAAATTAATCTAAAATCATCACAAACACAGCACATTATGTGCGTATCAGAAGTTGATTATCACTTGCTACGGTGAAGGAAAACATCGTGAAGAAAACTTCACTCCCGGGAGTTCTCATATAGTCCTCAAAGGTGGTCTACGAATCCGCACTTAGCCAGCGTGTGGGACTATGACCTATACCTCTCACATTGTGAGTGGAAATCCGAGTCCAGTAGCAGGACAGATAAAGGTTGCAAAGAATCTAAAATTTACGGATCAGCAAGTTACGGATTTACCGGTAACGTTTTCACACAAAGTAATTTATATAAAGTACATCAGAGTATCCATAACCGCAATCAGTTAAAATAAGCAATGGAACTCAGTATACCCGCTAGCAGCCATGTGTGCGAACTTCTAAAAATAACAACTCACAGTCGCTAACAAAATGAAAACTTGTAAAAGTGTTCACTGATTAATTTAATGCCGAAGTTTTTTGTTAGGAATCAATTTCAATTTTAAAGTTAACTATGAAACTACATATTACATTTTGGGGGAGAGTGTCCTAGGTGAAGAAAGGTCCTCGGATGAAGAAGGTAAAAGGAGCACAGGATGCCTTCGACCAGGTGGATGTTCTGGAGAAGACGGCATTCGTGAAATCAGAAGGCTCAGGACCGGACAGACTGGCTAGACTAGACTAGCAATGGTTCGTCCCCTGTTCGTGGTGCAATCTGCAGTTGGTCCTACTGGAGGTCGCTGGGCTTTGTACTACTCAGTTTAATAATGAAGTTACTTTTGCATAGAGTTAGAAAAAAAAGTCACCATTTTCTTACCGTGGCAAATATGAATCGTTGCAACCTTTATCTGTATATATTAGGCTCATAACCTGAGGGGTACAGGCCATAGACCATGCTGACCAAGTGTGCGTTGGTAGACCTCACACACCATAGAGGACTTCATGAGAACTCTCGGAAGTGCATGTTTCCTCACGATATTTTCCTTCACCGTAGCAAGTGATAATCAAAATATGATACGCACCTAATTTTGAAAATTAGAGATGAGGGCAGCACGATTTGAACCCGAGATCTCCCGTTCAAGAGACCAGCGTTCAAACCATTATGCTATCACTGCTTCGAAAATGTATAGCCATGCGAAATTACAGGTTTCTAGTACTAAAGAACTATGCGCTAGATTAGACGGTCAGACGGGACTGACGAAACTATGAGGAATCCAAATTTTCTTCGGCACCCTAAAAATATCAATAATATCCTAAAATAACAAATATTAGACAAATAACGATAACCGTTATGGTCAGCTGCTCTCTAACTTAAGATCAGTGTAATCGGGGCCCAAACTATGGCCCAAGAAAACAATAAATCCTAATGACAGCGCGCCCCTTGGGCACCCTCGGAAGCTCGCTATTTTGTACTATAAATAAATTCCTAGATGGATTGATAAATACAAATATTAGGGGCGAAACGAAGAAAAACAATGTTTATGAAACTGGTGTCGCTCGCGTCATAACTGTGAGTTACGACTTCCGACGTCTGCTAACATCTGGGGTACTGCTGAATTTTTTCTACTCCTAAAGTTACCCCAACGTCCATTGTTATCTTTGTCTCAAAATCTTCAAATTTATCTAAAAATACGCTGCATCTTTGGAACAATCCTAATTGTCAAAAGCATTATAAAGAAAGATTATAAACTGGGTGATTATTTTGAAGTAATGCTTTGACAAGGCTTTGACTAGCCTTGAGAGATAGGATCACTTCATGATTGAGGTCACGACCCCCAGCATTGGGGAAATGACGCAAGGAGGAGGATATAGCCTTATTAGTACTACAGCACTATGAGTAGAAAACAAAAGTCCTTAGAAGTTTCTTGCCGCTTCTTCTACCAAGACCACTCACCTGTTGAAGCAACGGGGTCATTTTGCTTTCGAAAACTGTGTATAAACCAACTTTGAATACAGTTTTATGGTATTTTTCCCTGGAAAGTTTTCCGGGAGTGACGAAAATTTGTATTTTTATACATTTTGATGGGCTCTCTCCGAATTTTAATTTCGCCACCTGATTTATTTGCCACTCGCGCCGTCATGTGGGAAATAACGCCTACTAGACGAAAATATCTCCTTTATTACTAATTTTACGGTAAAAACAATTATATACAAAAAAAATTAAACCCGACAGAACTTTTTTCAAATAAGGTCATAACTCTCTGGAAGATTAATAATATGAGTGCCGCAAGTGTAGGAAGGAACCTTAATATGTGGCAAAACACCATTACACGCCATGTTTCTTCAAACCAAATTATTCTACTACAAAATAAACTAACATTTTATTATAACTCCTGCTTTTCGAAAAACACATTAAATACGAATGGTGTTCGAATATTATCTGTCAAAGAGATTCCATGAGAAATAAATCGCGGCATAATAAGATCAACACATCGGAGCACGCAGCCGCCGGGACAGACAGAACGTTACTCACCAGACCTATACTTAGACGATTGCATTGTCTTCTGAAATATCTATTAACAATTATTGACAAGGCATCGGCATGCGAATTCTCCTCGCAATAGGTGCGTCGAACCGCTATAAATATACTTTATGTTCGACGCACCGCATCGGGCGGAGCAGGTATGTGCTAGGATGACCTGGGATTCGAAAGCGGATGAAAAACAACTGCTTTGACTCCAAGTCATTTCTGTCTAAAACATTTACTCTCTCCATAGTCGTCCAATTTTATAACATTCGTACTTCACTTAAACGTCAGAGTGAACGAGACTTTATAACATCCTTCTCAAGGCTCAAGGTTATGCCATTGGTACCGCACTCTCGTTCTACTTTATAACCCTTATCTGACCCACTACTAGTCGGGTCTCTACTCACAATGTGAAATGTGTAAGCAATAATCCACCACGCTGGCCAAATGCGGATTGATAGACTTCAAACACCTTTGAGGACTTTGTGGTAACTCTCAGGAGTGCAGGTTTCACGATGTTTTCCTTCTAGAAAGTGATAATCAACTTCTGATGCGCACATAATTTTGAAAATTTGAGTTGCGCGCAGCGAAATTTATACCCGGGCCTCCCGATCAACCGTTACGCTATAATCTGTTCGAACGAGACATCAGAAGACTATCTCCTTTTACTCCGGCATCAACTTCGGTAATTTTAATTACAGCTCAACAAGTAGACATGTATATTTTTTCAACCGTACTCGTATGTTTTGAAAGTTACGAGTAATTATGACTTACTTCGCTAAAGGTATAGTGGTCTCGAATAAATAGTTATCTAATTTAAAAGTAGTGCGTACATTGTAACCTTTTTGACTTTTACAGATGTTCTGTAATATTCGAAAACCTTGAACATTCCATTATTTTTTTTCTTTTGTGATACTACAAGTAGTATAGTACAAAACTTAGGTTATACAAGGATCTGAATTTTCAAACACCCGTATAGTTTTTGACGCTGATAGAGCATGTAGCCGCAAATGTACCGTTTCCGCAAAATTCATTTTAATACTAATATATTTATTTGAAGCAAACGTTTTGGACTATCTGACGCGTTACTTTTTATTACTTCGACAATTCCACTACAGATGGCAGTAGTAGATAATATTAAACTATAAAAATAATAGTTTTGAAACTTCTTCTCTCTAACCGTCTCTCTCTCTCTCTTTCTCTCTCTTTCTGTCTCTCCTTCTCTCTCCCTCTCTCTATCTCTTATTAGAGTTATGTAAAGCTATTATGATAAGCTAAAATAAAGAATTGAGTATAATCCTGCATAAACTACTACCTAGTAGCACCTGCTAGCTCACATCGAAGAGCTTAAATATTGATGTATATATTCGAATCCATCTAAATCAATGCGAATAACACAAATTAATATGCAGCAAAGAACTCAAACATGTCAACGTAACGAGCTTGATTAAAAATAGCGAGAAGGCTTTAAAAAACAAAATGTTTACCCAACAGCGGACGTATGCTCATATCCAAACAACGATAAAACGAATGCGCATTACGAATTCACTGCTTCTGTCCTAACAAATTAATGAATTCACGTCAAAATTGCAAACTGAAAGTTCAAATTGATGCAATTCGACAATTGATTACAATATGCACACAAAGCACTATCGCATCCACAAACACAGGCGAGCAGTCAGAGCATCGATTCATATCGACGAGGGCAGCTTTTCATTTTGTATGTTAAATTAAATTTCCATGAAACAAGATTGAATTTTTCGCAATCAGTACGAACGAGGTTTGCTCGATACGTGCCACTCGGACGGATTTTATTCTACTCTTACGAAAACCTACTACAGTAGCGTAGCACCAATTTGTGATTTATTTATAGACTGAAGAACTGATGAAAAACAAGATGAGCTACCTGATGGTAGTTACCACGACCATGACCACTTGGTCGTCATCGCCTTTGGACATGGAAATGCCGAACCTGGCGGAGAACTCTTTTGACACCTGTCATGGCGTGTTTACAGCTTGAAGCTCGCGCCAGCTAAATGGCGTGACATTAGTAAGTTTATGAAAGTATCAGAGAGCAAACCACGGGCGATGCGGTCGTTCGACCACAGCAGCGAGCAGCGAGGTGGCGTCGGCTTAGCTAATTTACAATTTAATTATCAGCCTGGATGATGCATCGTTAGCGCGCCAAACCGAGTTTATGCGACTAATCAATTGTTTGACGCGGCCGCTGCAATCACACGCCGCACGACGCGCACCGGCCGACCGACCGAACGACCGTACGACCGGCCGGTCGAATGGTCTGCGGTAAATTTTCCAATAAATCCCACTATTGGATTAGATGCTTGTTACTGAAATTTCAATGTTCATGAACAGGTAATTTGCTTAAAGCTATTTATATGGAATTGTAGGCTTACTATGCCTTCGCCGGGGTTCCAGTTTCGATTGCAAGGGCAGGCTGTGACGGATGAATGTTTGGTCTCATACCTAACCACATTTATAGACCTCAATCCATTGATGGCCAGCTAATGAGCATGGGTCTCTCCTCAGAGCTGAGGAGGCCTAGATCATACTCCACCAGGCAACTGTAGTGCGGATTTGTTGAGCACCTAACCTCACCCCATTTATCACCAAGTCATTAATTTCTACCTCTCATAAAACACCTTGATACCTATTTTGATCAAAGCTTGCTCACATAAACCCATCATCTTAGAATAAATAAGATCTAAGAATAATAGCAAAGTAACATTTCGCGCTATCGGGGTAGAAAATCTCTGAACATGAAGCTTACTAAAGAAAATATGTTTCAATAGCCAGCCGCTGTATCTAATCGAGAGAACAATGTGACGCCGTCACAGTCCCGTTGATTAAATATAGCTCAGAATCCGTCAGAGACTTGATCGAGTTGCTATGGATTTATGCGCTAAATATTCGACAGGTGCCAAGTGTGTCGATCGAAGAGTTCGACCAGCGATGACTAACTACGCCCCAGATTTTATTCCAAATGTCAAATAATTTGAGCTAGTGCCCTGCGGCCGGAGTGAACGCGGTTATAAATTTATATTCCACTTCGCACGCTATTCGTATGTGAGCGAGGTTACAATAAAAAAGTTTCTTCGCAGTTATAACAAAAACATCTTATTGAAATCAGTAGGTCTCGTCTCGAAATAATCTTAGTAAACGAGACTAAAATGCCAAGTGAAAGTATTTAACGTACACTCGAAGGGTTCCGAATATTTACCCCGAACGTGTTTATTGTATAGGGACCGCCTTTTTTACTTTTTCTTACTTTTATTCTTTATTTTGGCAGATTTCTGTTCTGTTCATATTTAAAACGTCTACGTTACTATTCAAAAGGTAAACTGAAAAAACCTTTTTAATGGTCTCTTGTGTGAGGTACCGCCATTATTATTTATTCTTTTCTTTAGTATTCGTTGTTATAACGATCACAGTTTTGTATATTTTATACAGACAAACGAGTAGATGAGTCAACTTATGGTAAGTGATCATCGCCGCACATGGATATTAGCAACACCAAGCTGGAGTGTCATTAACGCGGTGCCTGCTAGGAAGGAAGGGACAGACCCGGACCAGACCCAGGAAGACAAAGAAAGAAGGGAGTACATCGCAGGAGCAACCGGAATCAAAAAAAAATCTAATCCCAGGACACGCCAAAAACATACAGATTCAAGACTAGTGATAGGAGAAGAATGGTAAGGAGGGTTTCTCTCAAGTCCCCAGCCGAAACACGTCGAATCGTTTGCCGGCTAACTCAAGCAAGACTAATACATATTCTGTAAAAAAGTCAGATTTACCTATTACAGTACAGAAAGAGCCCTTTGACAGACTAACACAGGGACGAACAGACATCGAGGTCTTAGTAATAGAATACCATTTACACTCTTCGTGTACGGATCCCTAAAAAGACCTCCGAATTAAACGAAACGAGTTGAATTTAGTTAATTTTAATAAATGGGTATTTGAACCGCACACAAAAGAACACCGTACACAGACATAGTATGAACATTCACAATTCGCTAATCCCGCGGCGCTACCGTTACATAAGACAGCTGAGTTGAATATAAATGTAAAACACAATAAATTTCATGCCCCGTAGGAAATGAATATTCATCACGAAATCGCCATGCATATTCTCTTTTGCTACAGAAATTCGTGTTCTCTAACAACAGGGTTGAGACTACAAGAAATTAGACCTTACTTCGTACACCTATTAGTTCTAAATGGCTTGCAGAGGCAGTGAAGCTAAAGTGCGGGTCGGCGCCTCGACGTGCTGTTTCTCGTAAATTTCAACATATAGTAAAGTGATTTACGAATAATTGTTGTGTTGGCGTATAACTAGAGAAATCTTTCCGCTGTTTGCCGTCGGTTAATTTATATTATGAGGCTTAGGTAATTCGCGAGCTACGAGTAATTGGTCTACAGAACAATAGGTTTTGTCATACCCTTATCTCGCATACAGCGTTTGTCTCTCTTCAAGTGCCTCCTTAGGAACGTTCGCATGACATTCATTTGTGGAAAGTAAACTATTAAATGAAATTTCTCTTCCGTTAAGATGTTAAACTATCCCATTTGAAGTTGTTACTTTAACTTTTACTTAAAATATAGTATGTAAATTTAATTTTGAAAATAATAATAATTTTTGATAACATAATTCCATAATTTGGATCTTTAGATAATTTTGCGACGGTACTTTTAGAAAATAAAATTTATAGGTAATTAATGTATTCTCCTATTTTAAGAATAGCGCAGAAATTTATTAAATTACCTACCTATCGATAAAAAGCAATAATCGTGCAATCATAAGCAAAATGCAAAATGTTCACAAGACCCAAAAATCCTGCGATTTTAGAAAAATAATTTTATCACCTAAACTATTATGATAAATCCAATTTTGTACAATCATTTCTAGAATATTTATATTATATAATAAAATGTATATAGCCAATGGAATAAGACTTTTTGTGAAGTTTGCGGCTTGCGGCAGGATTTAATTTTACGACTAGCCAGCTACTAAATTATTTTTATTTTTAATTTAAGCCAGACCAGCACGAATAACAGATAGACAGTGTTTGAAAGTAATGCTAACTGGAGCAGCGTTACACCGGGCGACCTTAAATCGAAACATGTGTTTATCGTAACGTGCGAATCGGCCTAAAGCGAATTAGTTCTCGCACAATGCAATTTGAATGCACATTACACAACGGACGAACTACGAGTGCTTTTTATTGCGGCATCGTGAGATCTTATCTTGGAACTGCCACTTCCAGCAGGCAAATTTCAGATTCTCTCTTCAACATTCACAAAAATTAACTCTACTCCATTATACTAAGGAATACTATCGCTTAATGCACTCCCTTCAAATCTAATGTGTGCACCTACAGCAACACGGAATACACACGCACAGTGTTTAAAGAATTCAACATAAAATCAGCAATAAAATTGAAAACATTTTGTTGCGTTTTAAATAAGTTTAGCAGGGACGTCTGCTCCGTCACACGACTTTGATCTTTGTTGTAACACATAAATGTACAAAATCGTACCAAAACTTCGTTCTAAAATTATTTCTGGATCGATAAGAAGCGTTAATTTTACGAGCCAGTGATAATTTGCTAACTTCCGACAGAACATCGCCCTAGTTGAATCGTTCCGAACACTTACCGCATAAAATTATCTGCTTACTTACTTTGATGATGAGGAAATCCTAAATTACAACTTAATTATATACCTGCATGAGATCGTCTACATAACGAATAATTGAAGTTGACGTATATAATACGATTCAATTACCTCTCAGAATCGCTGATAAATCGTTACTTAAGCTATATTCCGGGTAATTGGAGCTCGTCTGGTACATTGGTCACATTTTAAAGCAATTATTCATTTAGTATATGTAACAAATTATTTTACGCTATGGACGAAAATCGAGAAGTTACATTAGAAATTACTCATTTGAGCTACACACAGCAATCTTGAGCCACAGCATAACCAGGCTTAGCTAGTCGTTTTATATATTTTTAAATTTTGAGGCAAGTAATATTAGTTAAATATCTCATTAATTAAAATAATATTATTATTTATTATTAAATTGTATATTAATTATGTAATTTCATAAGTCATACATTTACATTTTAAGGTAATGTAATCATTATGGATTGGAATTTGAATAAGATTTTTAATATTTAATTTAAGCTAATATTGGCATGCCATGTGTGGAAGGAGAAACCATACTAATACATCTACCTATCGCATTATGTACCCAATTTTACGCAAATAAATAAATTTGAATTTAATATTTCCTAATGTACCTATAGGGATATATAACCCAATACTAAACCAATATAAGTATTCACTTTCAAATACTTACGTAAACTGAATGTTGGCTAAAAAGTACCTCCATTTAGAGGAGTACCACATATTTAATGGTCCGTGAAATTAATCATAATTATGTTTTTGTTTACCCTTACAAATCTGGCCGGCTAATTATGCAAGTCCGTTTGGGCAATCACGTTTTTTGTCAAAGTATCATCCACTTTATCGAGTATTCATTGCCACTTATTTTTTCTTATTCGATGATTTGAATGCTATTGGAATGGTTATA
The DNA here is from genome assembly GCA_018249195.1 of Racta chiria. Taxonomy (NCBI): domain Eukaryota; kingdom Metazoa; phylum Arthropoda; class Insecta; order Lepidoptera; family Hesperiidae; genus Racta; species Racta chiria. The sequence continues at coordinate 10,972 of DWKC01000246.1, forward strand.
TGCAATTTTCTAATTGCTCTTGTAGGAATAATGCTGATACTCAAATTCCTACTTTTTGGTTCAATGAATGATTCCAGTTCGACAATGATGCTCAAATTATGTATACTTACTGTTTATTGAGAAATATTTTCAGGATCAATCTGATGAATCAAGTAAGTAACTTTGGTAGTTATGAAGAGAGACCCTAGCCGAGTAGGTGTTCGTAGTAGACCATTGATGCGTTGAAGTCATGTACTTCAGTAGACACAATGTATGCAAACAAAACACAAACAACAAATCAGACGTAGCACCCATGGATTATTATTTAGGTATCTGTTACAGAAACATTTGCCTCGACCAGGAATCGAGCCCCAGACCAGCTACATGACTTTCAACGTCAATCATTCAAAGATCGATGAATGTAATTGTATCGTCTTATACTATCTTAAACTATTAGTTATTTGAATAAACCCAATAAGATCTGTTAATAACACTCGCTGTTCCTTTTGTTATTTGTTATAAGATCAATTGAAGTGTCTCTCCCATCTATATTGATTTTACAGCAAAGTCCAATATGGCGATAGTATGCAAGATAGCACTTGCAATGTATTGAATGTGGTGCAGCCGTGTTGTGTCGATAGATTATTGCAATCCGAGACACAGACAGACACAGCTGTATGCACAACGAACATACCGACATATTTATGAGTATATGTAATGTATACAGCTAATGCTATACAGCAATTAAATCCAATAGAGTGAAAACGTCCAAAACGCTGAACACGAGGGTATAAGTTCGATTTCCTTTATATTTTTCGAAAGTTCTATAATTAATTCTATGTGGAACAATATAATGGCCAACCTTGCGATTCCAAAGATAACCTCATTTTTAAAGTCAGCTCCATTCAATAAAAATCTTAATTCGTTAACTTATACACAAAATAGATATGTAGATAATAATATAATACAATATTTTTACAACACCGACCCCAATCCCATGCTGGCCGACCTGGGTGTCGTAAGAGTAAGTTAGTGTCGTTATTGATTCTGGTTGCTCCAGCGATGTACCTCTTTCAACTTTGTAAATAATAAATAAAACTTTTAATTTACTTCTAAATCCATTTATGTTCTACAGATTGCTTATCGACTAAATAGAAAAAAAATAAAGAATATAAAACCGAGAATTACAATAATTAACAAATTGTTTCATTAAGTAATTATTTCACAATAAAATATGCCTATTTGACTAAAAGTGACTGACTTATGGTTCTGAGTTATAAGCTGTTTCGTATGCTGTCTGGAGCCATAAGCCCTTTGGTCTGACATCCAGGATAACTTCTCATACAAATAAGCAGGGGTACTACACCAAAAAGCAAGCAAGCTAAATTAAGTTTCCTTGATTACTTTCATTTAAGAATGGTATGATTGTTTAGACATGGTGTCACATGACCTCTAAAAAGAGCGTTAAAGCAGGAGCGAACATAAGCAATCTGGACACGTTGTACTACTATGGATAAATTATATTCATTACCGAGTATTCAATTCTTAGTGTTTTTTGGTTCAGCGATAAAGAATTCATTTTGGACCTCAAAGCAATTCTTGAAGGGTCTTCGTTGCGCTTTGTAATAACATCGTCTATTTGTGAAGATTTACCAGAAAAACACAGTTGTGTATCAACTGCATTAAAATTAGATTTATGACGCCTCAATGCATACATTGTAATTTCTGCTGTACAAATAAACAGGATAGGTCCTAAAAGAGATCCCTGTGGAATACCCTGTCGCGTGCTTTTTTTCAGAAACTAACGTTGTCCCGTCATTGCGGCTCGGCTTAACGCGTTGAGGAGGGTTACTAAGGTAGCTTATGAACCAATGCAAAGCTGCACAATAGTAACCATAGTAACTTAGTTTAGAAATAATTAACGAGATATAATTTGAATCGAAAGCTCTTGAAAAATCAAGCAGAACTAGTATTGTAAACATCATTTTATCTTGAGCTCTTAGAATATTTTCCGTAACACCAAGCAGGGCCGTTACCTTTTCTGAAGATTGAAAAAACTGAAAACGGATAGGAATTCCGGTAGAACTAAATACTCGTATCATGCACTAGATATGAGTATCTACCTAACCACTTACTTCTTTTTCGAACACCTTGGACAGGCACGCCAGAATACTAATCGGCCTTAGGTCTTTCAATTCTGTTGGTTCATGAATTGTAGGTAACGGTATTACTATAGCAGGTTTCCAAATATCAGGGATATTCGGAGTAATGATGGAAGTATTGAGCAGATACCATATTTAAACCTTTGTTATGCCAACCTTCCGCGTTTGAATTAATATTCTCTATACTTTTTTTATAATTTGTTCTTAAGAAATATGTTCTATAAAGATCCTATAAGTTCTAAGATTGAATCAGTAGAACTATTAAATACAAAAATATTCTTATGAGTCAAACTAACATTTGTAAATTCAAGAATAGCCCGTACCTACTGTTTCTGGCATTTGATCAATCCACCTTAAATTAAACACGGCACGATGTTATGATTTATTGTTATGATTTATGATAAGGTTCTATCTGATTTTGAATCGACCAATCATGGTCCATTATCCTCCGCGCTTTGACTGAATTTTTTATTTGTAATACATTACATTCGGCATGTAGTAAACAATTTCGTTGTACCCAAACAAGTAACATTCAAAGACAATTCTACGCAATTGAATTGTCACGAGCAAAACGTAGATACGGAATATTAAAATAAATCTCACAGTATCTGTTTTCTGAATAAACCGGACTGAGTATTGGACACACAATCGTAGTACAGAAACATGAGAGATTTGCGAGCGCTGGCCGCCATAGGTGCACAAGCCACCGCCTCCTTGATTCGACTTATTCGAATATCGACTTACAGGCTTCAGGGTACATTTATATGGTGTAACAAAAAGTGCCATAATATTGTATTTCTTAATCTTTTAAGAAATACAATATTATAGTTTTAACAAATTTACTTAAAGAGTATAATGGAACACTACAATTTACATATTACGCGTAAATATATTTTTTAGAACTAAGTAAAGTACCAAACATAACATGACAAAAGGACATCGCCAACATTCAAATTGCATACATTCCAAACACACCACAATTATCAGCTTATTAGAGAAATACTATTACTTTATTTATGGATCCGATACAATTATTCATAAGTTATGTTAGAATCTGACACGCACTTAAACATTTTTTTCTAATAAGAATAGCATAGTAGAGTGACAAATATAAT
>DWKC01000247.1:0-14222 GCA_018249195.1 Racta chiria
TTATATTATAGTCTAGCACATAACATACTGGCTAACACAACACAGTGTACAGGGTGCAGAAGTACACACCTCTTAGTAAATTCCTGTCTTGCAACCAGCTCAGGCTTGTAAGGTCATCGTCGTGTTCCGCTGGTGGCAGGTTCCCTGCGTTCCCACCGCACGCCACCCTGTTGAAAAAAGGGATTATAGAAAGTACATCAAAAACAATTATTTTGACATACAAATTCATACCACTACATACATTCATTAATTGCTACTTCTATACAAAGGCAGGTTATCAACATTTAAGGATTTGTTGCTAGATAAATTTAACGTTAATCGGAATAAATTACATACGTTATGTTGAAGCTATTCAATCATTACAGATAAATTTATTATTATGTTCAAATTCGATATGTTTTGAATAATAAAATGTTTATAGATATCTATTACAAACTCTAGCCAGTACCTCGTATATATGGAAAATTCTACAAACTCTACGAGCCATGGTTTTGAAAAGAATTATATTTAACCAGTAAAATAAATCCAAAACATGCAATATCTCTCTCTCTCTAGCTGTCTCTCTGTTACGCTTTCACGCTAAAAGCACTGAACCAATATTGATAACGTATACAGAGATAGCTTAAAGTTTGGGAAAGCACATAGGCTAACTTTTATTGGGGAAAAAGGTTTGAAAGGGTTGAAATAGGGGATGAAATATGTACGGAAGTTCGTCATTGTCGAGGAGAAACACCATTAAACTCAATTTATGCACTTGATACGAAATAATGGATCATTCTTGAAATTTCAACGTATGTGGTAAATTGAATAGGAGGTTCCTACCTGTTCCACGCGGACCTAGTCCTGGGAAAAGGCTAAATCACTACGACAGCATGTTATTTCTAAAATTTTAATTCGTCCAATAGACACAGCCAAGGTAGACACCCAAGGAACTATGATACATTAACAAAAAAATATGGCTCTAGATGTGGGACGTACGAAATCATGTGACCCATTAGATTTCAAATTTCATCATCAATCACGCTAGCAGTGTATCAAGGTCTCTTGTCTTACCCGGTAACCTAAAAAGTGATAAGACTTATCACTCGATGCGCGATTTTAACTTGTCATTGATCGATAGACTTTTGTACGAAGGATATAATTCGAGAGATTATAAGTTGCTTCCACATCTTGGCGCCACCGTCTAGATCGCGATCAATGTGAAATGACGGACAAGACAAAATATCATTGAAAAATTACCAAATAAATAAAAAAAAACTTCGTATTTTTCAAATATTACTCGAACTTCATTTTTACAATTAGTTAATAATTTTGCTCTGTTTATGACGCTGATTTAAAAGTATCCTTGTAAAAATACTTCTATAAAATTGGGTAGAAACGATAAATTGCGGTCATGTTTCCGTTTTGCTTTGACTATTTGGTTAAAAGCATTTTTCGGTCCGAAAATAACGTTTATATTATGAACATTTATTCAATATTGATTCGTCCATTGTCGTTAAATTGATGAAAATCAATAATAATTAATAAAATGGCCACATTTCATGAAATAAACGTATATTATAGTAAATTCAAACTACATTTCCGAATTTGTCAACAAGGTTTGATCACTATGATTAAGATACGTATACGTTTGTAGAAATTGTAAATGTGTACAATAGTACAATAGTAGTATATAGTTTACACACAGATACGTGGTTAGGTCTGACGCATATCCGTGAATGCAATTATGTTAATTATAACACAATTATTAATATCACCATCAAAAAGTTCTTTCTAAATAAACTCAAATCTTAAAACATGTTAAATTATATCTATACAATTTACTACGCATTGAAGACGAAGTTCGAAACAAGGTTGAATAAATACCAGCTATCTACATACACTCGGGTAATGCGTTGGAATTGTAAACATAAATTAGGAGTAAAAATATTATTTTACTTCAATTCAAGTGTAAAGTCACTACAATAGTGAAAACTGCACACGATGACTCCCATAAAATCGTCATCGATGTTTCTAGAGATGATGCGATCGGTGCTGATTTAAGTACCGCCCACGATGATGAATTTTATTCAGCGTGAGGTGTACTCGGTATTTCAAGACTTATAATGTTAGAACTTATGTGGAGCTAGGAGACTTCCCCAATACTCTGCGGATGTTTTTACAATCATACATATGTGCGTAGGACTTTTTGTCATTTGTCGTATTCGCAAATTGCAGTCGTAGGGATGCGCCTTAGTAATCTAAAAACACCAAGAAACCACTGACCACGTCAGGTAAACTAGGATTGAGGTCGTTGAGGACGTTACCCCTACCCATCACTCAAATAACAATAACATCGTCCACACTGCGTATACATGCAGGCATTTTGGATCTGTACCAGTGTACACTAAATATTTTTTCCGCTGTAGCTGGACGAGTCCTCGAATCTATGTCCATTGGTATTAATAATTGTGAGTGGAGTGGAGTGAATGAGGAAACCTGAGTCCAGTAATGGGAGAGTTAAGGGTTGCAATGAAAAATGTAACAATTTGTAGATAAATAAATAAATTATGTTAAGTTAACAATTTGTAGATAAATAAATAAATTATGTAAAATAGAATTTGTCCTTTTATGAATACAGTAGTTTAGTAGGGAGTGATCATGCCATATGTGACGGGATTGAAAAAACCAAAGAAGATAGAATCAAGTTCTTTGAGAAAATACTATCTAATTTTCAATCACACTCACACAGGTTGCTGCGCCTCGAAGTCCGACTCATCCGATATACCGTCGATGTCGTCAAAGTTGTCGATGATGCGGCCGGAGACCTCCAGCCGGCGGAGTGACCGGCCACTAGATGCGACATGCCTCGCAATCTGCCGGATCAGTCGGCGAGGCAGGGGTAGGGACGCGCGTGCGCCTCGCGCTGGTGACCCGCCACGTTCGCCGCGCATAGGCGCCATCTGTGACGAATGACGTGCATTGATTACACAAACAATAATAAATATAAGTAAACAACAAATAAATTAAAAAGACAATCAAGCATAGATACGTCATCCAGTCAATTAATTGAAAAATAGGTGAGGTCTGCAATAGGTAGGTAACACTAGCAAAATTTGATTTGTTCCAATAACACTTTTGCCAGACTTCATCTCATTCATAGTCCATTACTCTCCTCGTAATTAGAGAGGCCTAGAGCATACTCCACCACACTGCTCCGATGCCGATTAGTGGAGAGCTTAGTGGCCAACCCAAGTGTCGGAAGTTTCTATGCCGCCCGAAAACCTCCTACTCTCTGACGATATAACGAGCCCGAACCGAGGACAACATATCACAAAATTGTCTATTTCAGCCGAAACCAGAGTTTGGTTACCAAGACTCAACTGAAGAAAAAGATGGGTGAGAAATATCGGCTCCTTAATCACACCAACTATTCTAATTCTCCTGATAATCAATATGAAAAATACCGCATAAAATGATGAAAATTATGATGATAATGTATTCCCACTCGTTTTCGGCTTTGGCGACTGTTTTGTGGCCTTTTACGCACGGTGACGCTTGGGTGATCAGCTTTTAACCCAACTTTGACAGTTGTACCGCATGTAGGGCACGTGAGCACACCGTTTTGTATATATTGAAAAGCCGTTGGCCGCCACATAAACTACTGATCAGTTAGCTGAACGACGTTAAACGATTGAAGGTCAGTTTGTTATTGAACACGTCCTTATAACTTGAACTTTGTATACCTACATTAGTTAGATTTACGAAGACCGCATGTTCATTTAATAAACATAATTATCATATTTTCCTTTTTGCTAGAAGATACAAAAACACTTAAATTTAATGGTGTGGTGCTCAGAAATAAAACTTAAACAACTCAGCTAAAAATCGCAGTCTTTTATGTGAAATTGGTTTTTTGCTCTATTTATGGACGCCAAGCCACATAAAAAAACCATGATGTTTTAATTGTGCATGGGCCGGATGTACTTAAGCCGTCGCGTTGAATTGTATTTGATAAATAAATAACAGTCATTGAGTGACAGTAAGTGTCATCGCTCTAGTATTTACTCTTGTAATCATGTGGAACGCCTTGCTACAAGATTGAAATATCTTCAATACCAGTAGTGCGTTCTACTGAAACGCCACGTGGATTACAATAATAAAATTGTAATAAATTATAACCTCAATAGGAACAATAACTCATTAAAGTACCGAGGTAAAACACCATACTTGTAATTCAGAATATTCAATTAAATGTGGCATGACCTTTACCTTTCGGTATCCGGTAATCGGTAATTTAACGGTCTTTTGCAAAGCACGCAGACTGTATAAACAGAAACACGCAAGACGCACGAGTGACGCTACGTAATTTAAATAAAACCCACCGCACTATTTCTTCACCGGGATCGCTACTGCGACGTCCGAAGCAAAAACGTCTATCTCAGATAAATTATCGCATAACGACACAATCGCATAATATCGCCTGACCTTGGCACACTGTGAAATGTTAAATCATTACGATTTCATAAATAAACTCGTCACCAACTTCAAATATCAATCTTTGACAAACTCAAACGACATCCATGGTTATAATTACGCACACAGTATTCAAAAGCTTACCTGTTAACCTTTCGAAAAATGAAAAACGCTCGCTAACTCAGCTCCGTATTATATACAACCTATGAAGATAGTCTGACCTAAATCCGTACAGACCCACCCGCCCCAACCGTATTTTCAGCCCCAGCTTCAGATATATTCGTTCTCGCTAAAACTATATTTGTTGACACTGCGACCTATTACGCAATACCATAAGTTTAGAATACTGCCCGTGAACTAAGTTCGAAGTTCAAAAGTTTGGAGAGCCAAGTTCAATGTTGAAACGTGTTTACAATATCGAAATTAGACGGTTCACGTTTTTTGTTTCAATCAACTAATTTAATATGCAGTTACCAAGAACATTTATTCTGCCGAAGAGTGTATTTTGAGCTTAACGAAAGAATAGATTCTTATTTTTGATGTTGTAAGCTAATCGCAGAGTTTGTGAGTCAACTGGAATATTGGCATTTCTATCGAATGGAGACATGGATCATAGAGATAAGGAGTACAATCTCTGTGTATAAAAATTGTCCATTGAAATGCATTATATAAGGGTGCAGTACAGTACAATACAGTAGCATAGAGTAATTTTTTAGGAAGTCGTCATCTTTTATATTAGTTATCAATTTACACTCGGACAACTTCTTACGACACAGATCATGTCCATAATATTTACGTTACGTTATATTACTTAAATATTTTTATTTGAGAACGGTTGACACAACAAAATACCACATACGAAAAATAAGTTGATTACCATACCAGGTTACCATACACGGCACTATATATACCAGCGCCATTTTGGACATTTTTTTAACTGTTATCTGCTTACAATACTTACAGCTGGACAAATTGTCCCCCAACAGACTGTCCTCCTTATCTCCATTCTCTATGGACGGAAAGCATACTCAAATGTCAGTCTTTCGTGTTTGACATGTCCCAGAAATAGAATCGGTCAGCGGAAGATTGTAAAAGATCTTCACAGAAAGGTTTCAATCAAACTACGATGTTAAAAAGAAATACTCGCCTTGACCAGACGACGCCTAATAGGAAATCTTATTCGTAGACGCAAATGCTCCTTGACCTTCATAGCATATTAACTCAGCGAGGTTACCTACGTCAAGTTATACAGTACTTAATGGTATCTATCTACTCGTTGCTTGGTATAAACTCACAGGTAAGGTTCCAACTATGTTAGCAAAGTCGATAGGATTAATATAAATTAGCATTGGCATGGCAACCCCAAAAATGTTTGGCTTCGCAAGGCTTTGCTACAACTTTCTATATCTAAGCTAGTGTGACGCTAAAATCTAATTTATTCCTTTATAAGGTTTTTGCTACAATAAACTAAATTATATTTGCTACCCTTTATAGCACTTTTGCAAAAAAAAATTGACGCATGGTAAAAGAATTTAGCAAATAAGAACGAAGTTCTTAATTCGCGGTTCCCCACAAAGAATTCATATTTCGTCAAAGAGAATAATAATCTTTTTATCATTGAAAACAAAAAAAGCACGGAATACAGAGACAAGTGGAAATGGCATGTGTGTCGATTTGTATGAGAACCGGGCTACCCCAATTAACACAAGTAAATGAATAATGATATTGATTACCACTAAGAAACCTCGATGCTCATTGGTTCTTAGTTTTACCATTCAAATAGTCTAATACAATTCGCTATTCAATTTGAAAATGAATCCTAAAACTTATGTATATAATTTGTCAATTCTGTGACTATTTCGGCGACATAATACGTTATTGAATTAGAACCATAATTCCGAAATGGTTCTATTCCCCGCTGGATGGATTGACTTAACATTGTATACAATTATAACTTTGACACTATTGATATCACCCACAATAAGATTGATTTTAACTTGCACGTTTGTTGAATTAGATCTGCTACTCAACTCTAGATGGTGTAAATATAGCCATAATTTGATTGACAGAATATATCAATTGGTTTTGAACATGTACAAAATTATTATTAAGCCTATAGAAATAAGATGCATTTTTGTGTAAACTTCTGTTATACGTTAAGTGTTGTGCCTGTTGATTTTACTACGTTGTCGATATATCACTGTACGACAGTACAGGATTATAGAAAACTTTTTCAGAAAATTTATTCGTCCAGTAGCATTGAGCCAATTCCCGTTTCTCTAAGAGTTTTTAGTACTTTTTTCATTCTTTCCCTGCATTTAATTACTTTCTTATATTATAAGTGTGGTTTATTGTTATATATTATTAAAATACTTTAAAATACAAGTACAGTATCGATATCGATAAACTAGATCCCCATCCCTGATTAAATAGCAAAGATGCTTCCATCGCCCACATGTCATATCCTCTTATCTCTTTGATCCATGATTAGCGTAGATAGACGTGGATGAATTTTGCCCTTTGTCACGGCTTCGCCAGCAATTTTTTTATTAGAATCTATATGATTTTCAATATTCTCCCACAGCGCACTTGTTTCACTATTATGTATAAGTGTATATAGTGAAAGTATTCTTAGTAGGATAGATTTATTGGGAATAGAATAAAAGGGCCTTGGGTGACGCGATTTCACTCATGCCTATATTAGTCCTAGGTGAGGTGTGTTTTGAGCATACCGGCAACTTCTCCGTGTAGAGGTCGTGCAGGCGGTGCATGACTTCCGGCACGGCGCAAGCAGGGGCCGTGGCGCGGGCCACCAGCGCGGCCAGTGCCAGCGCGGCGGCACGCTGCACGGGCTCGGCGGGATGCTGCACCTCGCGCAGCAGCAACGCCGCTAGCGCCGCCTCCGCCTCGCTCACCCAGCGCTCGGCGCGGCCCAGCTCCGACCACAGTGCGCAGGCCACCTGCCTGCCACACACACAATCATAAATATCATGCTCTAATTTGACAAGCTGTACTTGTTACGTGACGTCATGTCGTGTCCAAATAGACGCGTTATGTGGGTTTAAAATAGGTAACAATAGAACCTACAGAAATTGCACGAATGAACATACACCATGTGTTCGCTCAAAAACCACTTGCTGGCTACCGCCCAGGCAACAGGTGCGGGGGACGAAGCGCGCGGCACCATACGAGGGACTTCGCGACTAGCCACCGACAACATCGCGCGTGCGCATAGATATAAGTACAATATACAGTAACAAATGTAAAGATCCTCCGTAAACATCATATTTACAGTCCATTATAGTGGTATTATTTAAGGACCCCACTTTTTTTCTTTTAAAAGAGCCGGATTTGAACCATAGACTTATGGGTATATTTTTAGATGAATACCTGATGAGAATCTAAATGCTGTAAAAACATGAGTGCACAAATATGTAGTTTGTTTACCTGTTTTCCTCAGACACATCAAAGGTGGCGACATAGAGTCGTAAAGCTAGCTGCAAGCCGTACTCGGGCTCGTCGAGCAGCGGCGGCAGCCGATCGGCGATACACTGCAGTGCACGCAGAGCGGAATCGCGCACCACCTCCTGCGGGCTCTGCAGACCGGCCAGCAGGCAGCCCACGTCCTCATGGTCGATGCGGGCCCGCGCCGCGCACCGCGCCGTCTCCAGCAGCGCCGCCGTGCACGCCGACGCCACCACGCCGCTTGTGCTGCCTGCACGGTTCAATATTGACGCTCTTGAATCACAACATTTTAAAAATTTCGGCTAGCTACCGTCTTTTCCTTGAGTAAGATGCCAAACAACCAACGAGACAGTTCTTGTCTGTTTGCTGACAAAACATTTCTTGATGGCCTTTGGTGTTTTGATTTTCGACTTTTGTCAGCTCATTTGTCAAGTATTCTCTTGTATTACATATACGTATGGTAGTGTATATTCATTATGTTAGTGTGTAAGCTCGTTGTCATTTATTGTAATGCAATGATTTGAATAAAGTAGTTATCAGACACCGACTCTGTACGGTACGCAATATACAAAATCATTTGCATTTTATGTCGTTTTTCATTCACTAGATACCGCCTCACCTACGAAATCGAAGCTAAATCCGGTCTGCGTGAAAATATAGACCTTCTTCATTGGTTTACTAATGAACTAAGAAATGCTTTATGTTCAACCTAAATACAATAATTGAATTGCAATAAAGTCACAAAACATCAAATATTATCTTATACTTACGACCATTGGTCACGATAAAAACTTAGATCAATTTTGTCCTGCCACTTAGAAACGTTAAATAACATGTAGCCATGAAGTAATCCTAATGAGACACCAATAAAGTCATTTTTTCCGTTATTGCCTTGTGTCTATATGTCGCGCGTTTATTGGCTGGTATTGGCCAAGAAATCTGAAATCAATCTAATTTGCCCCATTTGGTCAGAACTTGGGAGTGCCCATGCATGTAAAGTTAATTTATTGTACATAATAAGACACCCGACCGTCAAATTGCTTTTTCGTGGTAACACGTGTTTACATTGGCTGTGTTTGGAGCGTACTAAATCAAATACCAGCTCACCTTTTTAGTGCGCAGGAATTTGTCGAGACATATTTTATCCCTGACCTGACATGTAGTTGATCGTTGTTCAACGTACCACGCGGCTTCGAGTGTGTCAAAAAAGGGTGCATAAAAACGTCAATTAATGTTTGTCTTGTAACTTTTAAGTACATTACTGTATTTTATTTATTTTTTAAATGAGCTATAATTTCGTAAGAAGAAATCAATTGTTTTAATTTGAGGTTGTAGTTACCCCTGAGGTCAATAAGTAGTCGGAACATATGGTCGATGGGCAGCAGGTCGGGCAGTAGGTGTGGCGGCGCGGGGTCGGAGGCGGCGCGCGCGGCGTGCTGCGTCATCACTGACAGCCCCATCACCATCACATCCTCGTCGCCACGTGTACTGCTCGCGGACAGCCCTGTCATACATACATACAGTGTTACTTAAAATATACTTTTGTATTTCTTATTTATGTATATTCAATGCAATATCAGCGACTAACACTAGTTACAATATAGCCAAATATGAATATAATAAAAAATGAAAAATTACATCGCCCGTTCCCGGTACTCACGATTATTATAATGTATACGGATATTTCGAGCCAGCTGCATGGATCATAAGCAGAACCTTTCTTAAAATATGGATACAGGTTAAAACTCGTAACTACTGCACTCAAGAGTCGTTATTGGTTACTTAAATTGAACTACTAATAGGTTTTCAAAAATGCGTCAATAATACGAGTTATCTTATCCTAGCCTCCATCTGGTACAGACCATGTTTTAGCAAGGGGAAAACATAACAGAAGCCGGGCGCGGAGAGCTCCCGCGCCGGTGGCGGCGGGGCCGGCGGGGAGACGGGGCGCGGCTCCACGCTGGCCCAGTACGTGTTCTGGATGGCGTAGGCGGTGGCCTGCTCTAGCGGCTCCTCCTCCAGCTCCAGCTCCAAGTCGCATTGCGGCTTAATGAGCCTGCACCGACACGTTCATGTACTTCAATTTTAGATTGTTGTTAATATTAATTATTTTGTTAACAATAACGCCACACAACAATATTTTCATTAACATATATAAGTATTTTTTTTATAAAGAACAAGAAACGATTAAAGACTATGGCAGTTGATTGAATTGACCTGAGCGTAGTCCGGGCCACGCAGTCGGCCAGCAGCGGATGTCTCGGCAACAGCACGCGCCGTAGTCGACGGAAGGTGGCGGCGGCGTGCGGCGCGGCGAGCGGGGAGCGCGCGGCACCTAGCAGCGCGGCCAGCAGCCGCCGCGCGCCCCGCGCCACCGCCCCCACCCCACACTCGCCGCCCGCTAGCGCCGACAGCAGCGCCGTCGCACTCGTCACGCTCAAGTTTAGCTGGCGACATGCACATAAATATACGTCAATTAACCAATGCTGCCACCATATGTGTTTCAACCTATACTAACGGTACAACAATAAACAAATCGTGAGAACCCTTTTACATTTAAAATCTAAAGCTACCATGTACATGTTTGAAAAATCGTTTTATATTACAATTAAAGTTATTTTAAATATTTTATAATAAATAAAATATTTTAAGTTTGACGGACACACGGCACATTCTATAACAGCACTGAAAACAAAACAATAGCAAGTGAGTTCAGCTTATGCTGGATGAGACGGGTAAGTTACCCGTAATGCGTTTCTGAATAATATTGTTTGTGCCATCTTTAGCTAAGCAAACTATTTTTATAGAAATATTGTTTAAATGGTTAGGGATATTATAAAATTGTTATAATATTCTATTGAAGCAACATACCTCGGTGAGTCGTTCTCGAATGGCATTTTCCTTAGCTAGCTGTGCCTTGACTGCCTCCTTCTGTTTCGCTGTAAGCGGCACCTGCGACCATTAGACTCTTTGTAATTTATTTGTATAATAATGTTTATACCAATTAAGTATGATTTAATTATTTCAATAAGTATCTAATTCGCCTTCGGTTCGGTATCTTTGTACTTATACCCGTATTCATATAGGATATTTACCCTAAAGCTTAGCAAAAACGTGACGCCCATCTTTTGAGTTGATTTATTGAGTTACGATAGTTGAACACAAGAGTAGGTACAAAGTAATTGTTACGGCTGGGATTTAATTTACGCGGTAAAGACCAAGAGAGTATTTACCAGTTCCTAGTTAGCATCTAAATTCGTTTAAACAAACGCTTTCAGACACATATCCTGCACTAGAGTTTTGTGTGTCACATCGGAAAAATCATTTAAAGAGAAGAAACGTTAATCTGTAGCATGTCTGTGCCAGTCGGGAATCGAACGCGGACCTGGATGTTCGCATTATCACATCTATAAGGTGGTTCACAAATACGAGTTACTGTCTTTAAAAAGGAGACAATATTGGAAGAGTTTATCAGTCAGTACTTGTTCAAAACATTTGGGATTGGCCGGCTGTAAGACAATAATGTTCGAATTCTCAGCAAATCTCATATCTACAATTTCAGATCCCATTTCGTCACACTGAGGACCGTCGACGGAACACTCCGCCCGCTGAACAAATTGTGTTTGTTCACGTTATGCCACATTGGATTAGGGCTGTCACCTTCTATTATAGAAATAAAAAAAAATGTATTGGTTATTTTAAAAAATCTACGACTTTCTCGTTTTAAATCAACACGCAGAATGCATTATTGGTTTGAATCACATTCATTTCATTTACTTCCAAGTCATGTGTTAGTTTATAAAAAGATATATACTGTAGCGTACCCTCGCTCCAGGCATATTACCATTATATGATTATTATGTAGTGCCTAAAAAGTATATTTAATAATTATTTGCGTACAAGTATTGCTGATGTAACTGTAGAGACATCACTCTATATCAGATAAAATAAATAAAGTATTTGCATAGTGATAGTAGGGTACTGGGAATCCTGGAGTGGGGGTAGAAGTATAAGCATTTTCCCTCTTCGATGCTTAGTTATATCGCACAGCGAAGTCACGTTTCTATTGCGCTCGTACTTTGGAACGACAACAAGCTTGTTGTTCTTAACCACATCCGTTATAATTGCGTCCGTGGTGTATACTGTGTGCGTACTTCCGCACAAATATCCCGCAATAAATGTGTCGTATTTCAAAAGTAGCGCCATAATTAGCGTAACACAAATATTGTGTGTGGCTAGTCGTAGTCTTTACTTTTAACAAAATAATCACCAATTAATAATAAAATCATTCAATTTTATATTAACCACAAGAACACAAGAACAGTCCGTTGTCAACCCTATTCTTTTAACGCCAGTGTTCCGTTGGCGCTTGAAAATAACCGCTCGGATTTACTTACCCAAGTTTTCTACTGTTTATCCGCCCCATTGTCCTCTAAGCGAAATATAAGCTTATATACAGTATTACAATTTACAGTCAAGGATAAAAAGTTAATTACAAATAGATACTGTGATTTAAAATAATCTGGAATTAGTGCTTCGCTTATAAACACAGTAATCGTGGGTATAATATTGAGATACGTGCTTAATTACCATGTAGTATTTTGTAAACTGTTTACTATTGGAAAACTAACTCTTAACTTTCTTATTGGGGAGAAGATACCGCAAAACTACTTTAGGAATTGACAATAATAAACAAAAATCCAATAAGTGATGTAAACATTTGATATTTCTTGTAATCGGCCAGATGTTGCACATGTTCATAAAGGAGAAATCCACGGTTTTAGTAAGCTTTTAGTGGCGTATACCAGCCGGCCAAAGAAAGCCAACTGGAACAGCTGATTTCAACCTATTCATGGCCTGAGCACGGGTCTCTTCTTAACCATCCAGGTCTGGAGCATGCTTCACCACACTCTTCCCTTTTCTACAGCCTTCCGACAGCCATCTGCCTCCCGAAGCAATGAAGTGCTCATGAGGTTTTACCGTTAGCGGACTCCATTTTCCTACCACACCCGCTGTTGTTTAAGTTTGCCGATCGCTGATACGGTTGACAAAAGGCACCAGACTTTGCTTCAATGTCGTCTTTAGTAACCTATAATTGCCTAAACCAGCCAATGTCAACTGGAGCCAAATAATTTGATACATAAAACCTCCATGCTAATCCAATTCTGTATTTGCCGCACATTTTTCATTTAGCACCATATTTCTTATGTTTTCAAATTACAAAACCGCGACCCTCAACCGACTTCCTGAGCTCATCCTGGATATTTTCTGAATTTCATTACATCCACTGTCTGTCTGTACAATTTCTCAATTGTCTCCAGCGGACGTGAAACCGTTACCTCCAAGAGCAATTCCATTTGCGAATTTTTCATCGCATTAGAGCAATAAAAGTCGGGGTATTCATTTCAACACTTTATCGTTGTGGAGATAATAAACGTAACAGCTTCAATTATCGTTTCGTATGTAATTGAAACATTTACATATTTTCCTGTTTATCATCTAAAAGTGTGGGAACGTTTTGGGTGATTTCCATTAAGATGCCCATTTTTCTCAAGGACACGTCTTTTGTCGCCTGTTTAATGCTCAATCAAAAATGCCATATGTTACAATGTTACTAACAATAAACAAATCGTGAGTACCCGTTTATATTTAAGATACATATGAGCTTTATACATACATACAATGATAATGATGATGATGATGATGATGATGATGACTCCATAATGACAATGTCTGTGCTCTGCGTGTCCTCTCATTTTCAAAAGTTATATGTATAGTTGAATTTGATTATCACTCGCTACGGTGAAGAATCGCTAGGAAACCTGCACAAGCGTACCTGAGAGTTCCCAAAAGTGTGTGAAGTCTATCAATTTGCACTTGTTCAACGTGGTCACAAGTGGAATATATTGTCATGACATTACATCTGAGGCAATAAGCGATTTAAATAATATAATAGCAACATTAGTAAGGCCCGCAGAATCTCAAAAAAATGTGCGGACGTTGGAAAGCCCAGCCCACCATAAAATGCAGACCGTTATCTACCGTTAGGTCATAAGAGGATAGGAAAGCCACCCCTCACATTGCGAGAGGAGATCCGAAACCATCAGTGCGACGGTTATGAGTTAGTGTGTGTGTGTGTGTATGTGGAAATACGATAGAAGACGGATGTTAATTATGATAAAGATAAATTTCGTCTCGAAAATGAAATAAAAGTCGCTACGATCAATCAAAAATGAATGTTTATGATTTACCATTAAATATTTTCCGCTTAATTAAACAGCGGGATAATTCGGTTATAAGAA
>DWKC01000248.1:0-14205 GCA_018249195.1 Racta chiria
GTAGGATAATAATAAGTTACATGTTACTAGCTTTTCCCCCAACTAGGTCCATGTCCATGGAATCCCCGCCCCCCTGCCCCACAGGTTGAAATATTTGTTTATTTTCTATCAAGTCCATAGATATATTATTTTATGGTTTATTCGACGATGACGAGCTTTCATACAAACTTCATCCCTTATTCCCTTTCAAGTCTATTTTCGTGATAAAACGTAGCCTATGTTCTTTCTTAGGTCCTAGTCTTATTTCTCTACCAAATTTTATCAAAATTAGTCCAGTGATTTGGTTTAGGCGCGACATAGTTTACACATTTAGTTAGACAGACAGACTGACATAGTTTTCGCATTTATAATATTAGCAAGGATTGAGTATTACTCTACTTTTTAATCTACTGAGCACAGGAGTCTCCTTATAACTAAAGAGGTCTACAGCATACTTTATAGTTTTTGAGTATCACATTTAAATAACACTCCAAACAGGTATCGATGTCGAACGTGGGCAACGTGGGCAGCGTTGGCGGCGTGTCGGGCATGTCGGGCTCGGCGCTGGGGCTCGGCTACGTGGGTGTGGAGGCCGTGTCGCGGCTCAACCCCCGCGCGCCGGACTTCGCCCAGCGACACCCCATGATGCACCATTCACAACATAAACACTCGCAGGTACGTTTTACTCAACTAAAGCTTTCTTTATATAAAAATGGAAATCAATCAAAAATCAATAGTTAAATTAAGTTAATAAGGTAAAAAAGGTTAAATGTTTAAGTTAAAATTTTCGTACGTGAAACCAATTAGATATTAACATTTACTTGAACATGCAGAATGTTCAGTTGAAGTTTCGTTTCCCTATCAATGTATAACTGGAATCTATAGAAAATTCAATATTAATGAACACAAAATAAGTCATATTTCAATGCTTTCCGTTGTAGTGAGAATGATTTGGAGTTAATTATGTGCCAAGCTTAACGTTGTGATGGATAGTGTCTTTGTATTATAGTGTTAATGAAATACATTAATGAGGATGTTTGGAAATAATACATACCTGGCATCTAGGTCTGCTGAAGTGAATGATGCTGAATGACTTATTTAAATTAAAATTTTATAATTAATTACATTATTTAAAATTAGATATATTAAATCTATCTAAAACTAGGAGTGAGCAAGGCCGATGCAAGCCCGGAATGCGGCGTAAGCTTAGGTTCTCAGGCTTGATTGCTGTAATCTTGCCTATACAAGCCTGGGATGTCTGTGATATTGTAACACGCGCATCATCGCTGCGATGTTATTGTACCTTAGTTGCAAATAAACAAGCTTCTAGCAAGACGTGTAGTCCCTTATTTAAAATCATTCCACAAACGTTATATAGAACACCAAATATTCTTGAACCTTATCGCAAAACAAGTGTTGACATTATTTTTAGAAGATGTGTTGACTGAGTAGATTTTTTCTCGCGACTTCACTTTATTATTGCACCTATCTGAAACGGCATTAGATTTAAAATATTTGACGTTAATAAATATTCCTTATGTATATTGATAAATACTGATATGAAATAAATAATTTATGTTAGATTTTGTTGATGTGAACGATGTATGTGTGTGTTGTCAGCTATTCTCCGGCGGCAACAACTCCAACCTGAGCTCGCTGCTGATGTCTTACCAGCAGCCCAAGCCGATGACGCACCAGCCGCCGCAGCAACATCACCCCTACCAGGTAACGAGGGAATTAATTATCTTTAAACTTAAACCGAATAAATATATTATTAACTATCTGTGCTCACGACTCCGTTCGCGCGGAATTTCTGCAGGCGGATTTTTTCTATTGTCATACCTTTTTTATTTTTGCACCGTTTTCAATAAAAAAATACCTCGATGTGTCAATCCAAGCTTAGTCCAATATATCAGTGAGCACCGCGTTCAAATTGAATCAGCCGTTTCTGAGATTAGCACGAACAAAGCCACAGACAAACAGAAAAAAAAATTAAAAATGTTCTATTCCTGCTGGGGTGTCATTAACGCCAGGAAGGAAGTAACAGACCCGCACGCGCGAGGATGACAAAGAATAAAGGGAAGCAGTATATCGCTGAAGCAACCGGAATCAATATAGATACTAACTGACACCAGACACATACAACATACAGCTTCAAGACGGGTGACAGAAGAAGAATGGGAAGGAGGATTGAAGGACGGGGAGAAAAAGAGGAAAACTAGCTAAGAAGATAACTGAAGCTCTGGCTGTAGTGACGCTAATGCGTTGCTTGCCAGGAAGGAAGTAATATACTTGTACAGTTGATTATACGTTACTGTTAATTGTATTCTGCCTCATTGTAATTTCCCATTGAAAACGCGAGAGAAGCCGCGGGTAACCGCCAGTATTTTCATACAAGATCATACAAAAAAATTATACGTCACTACACAGAGCAACTCATTCCAGTCGCTGCTGGACCGCGGCGTGGGCGTGGGCATGGGCGTGAACTCTGGCGGCGTGGGCGTGAGCTCCGGCGGCGTGGGCGTGGGCGGCTGGGGCGCCGGCGAGGAGGAAGAGCGCAAGCCGCGGCCGATCGGCACCGAGCGCGCCTGGAAGCTGAACGCGCCCGACGACTGGCCGCACCGCACCGACCATGACAGATACCAGGTATTTTAAAATATGTGATTTCCTATTGGTTAGAATACTTCTGTCATATGTATTATAGCCGGCACGACTGGTGAGCATAACCTTCATTGGTAGGATTTACTTTGATTGTGCCGTCCCTTCACGCGATTGATTTGTCGGGTGATATTTTTTGGCGTGCGATTGTTGTACATTTCCCGAAACTGTATGTTTACCCACACTTGAGTTCCTCTGTGCTTAAGACTGCTACCGTTTAATATAAATACAATATAATTGAAGGTTATTTCAATGAAGTATAAAATAAAGGAATATTTCTAATAGAGAGGGAATTCTAATATGTTAGTAATCAATTTTAAAATGTTATCATTAAGCCAACAATGTGATATGTTACCGGCAATCCGTGTAATATGTTATTCTATAGAACCTAGTTTCGCAGGAAACACGAAATGAGCCATATAAAACCCAAACAGATCATAGTACCATAGGATATTTCAATCGTATCAGCAGCAAGGAGTGAGCGGCATGAGCGGCGTAGGCGTGGGCGTTGGCGAGAACTACGGCGCGGGCGGGGGCGGTGCGGCGACCGCGGCCGCCCTGTCGCTGATGCACACGCTGCCGCTGCACTACCTGCAGCCGGTGCCCGCCGACCACCACCACTGGGACCACCAGCCTCACCACACACCCGACAAACAGGTATGTATTACACGTGGGCTGAGGAGTTTGTTTCACCATATCTTGTTATATATATGTATGTTATATATATATTTATATTTAAATATAGAGTCGTATATATTATGTATATATAAACCTCAACCGCCTATCGTGAATTTCTATTTCGTCCAATAGTTGTGTCCAATGGTAGAGAATGCAATAAGCATTAAGCTGGCCATTTGTACCATATTATGGTCAATATAGATTAAATAAATAAATACATAAATATCTACTTCTCAATGTAACAACACCTTTCCCATACGACCTCTTTTGACTAGATTGTATAAACATAATCTGTCAGACAAATGACTTGATATTAACGCGTGATGTATCTATCAGTGATTTATAGTATGACGAGTATCAAAGAGTATATTTGAATAGGCCAATCATAGTGCATTTGGCATCTGACACTCAGTGCATTTGGACATCTGACACTCGGCCTTTCCTACATGCGTGCTTTGACTGAAGTTTTTGATATTAGATTATAGAGAGAAAGAAAGAAAATACTTTATATTACACGATGTAGTCGGTCGTCGCCGATGACTTCCGAAACGGTAGACTCAAAAATAAATACAATACGGGCGGCCGAGAATACCAACCCTAATCCCTATCCTAAACCAGGGTGTCGATAGAGGCGACAGAAGTCAGTTACGTGGTGGCTTCGCGCAATGATTATTATACTGTTTTGTGGCACGACTGGCTAATTACCATCCTCATACTTTAGTCAGTCGCTAAACGAATCATCGTGCTCCGGCAGTTTCTCCCCATTCTTAGTCATTCTTATTCTGTCAATCGTCCTGAAGCGGTATGATGTTGGTGTATCTATGGTCAGCTAGTGTTGTTAGTGATTCCGGTTGCTTCAGCGGTGTACTGCTTCCCTTCTTTCTTTGTCTTCCTCGAGCGTACTGTACTTTACTATTGCTTCATGGCAGGCAATACATAGGGTGACACCCCAGTCTGGTGTTGTTAATGTCCATGACCGGCGGTGATCACTTACCATCAGGTGACCCTGTCTGCTCTTTTGCATGCTTATAACGTTAAAAAAGGTGTTATCATAAAATTATATATAGTTAACATATATTTATTTATAAGTAACATATATTTATTTATAGGTAACATATATTTGTATATAGTTAGTATATATTTGAGATACTTAACATTTATTCTTATTATTGAGTGCTATGTTTGTTTTGTTGCAGCAAACTTGGAGCAAATGGAGCCACTAAAGCGCCGGAGCCCGCTCTCGGCCGCCAGGATTATATATAATTGTAACCCTTGGAAACGGTGTAGATATTAGTGAGAAAGATTATATTATACAGAGTATCTATATACATAATAGAGAAAATGTCCTATCGAGAAGAGAACTACTTATACTGTACGATCGACTGAAGTGAGCATTAAACGATTCATTATAATGAACCTCGTGGGAGCCGGATGTAGTTTTATTTGTTACTGCCGCTCGCGTTAGACGAACTGTAGATGTTGCGCCGAGTGACTTGTAGGTAGCTTGGAATGTGATTCCGACGCCCGCGCCGCTCAATGTTTGCAACGCATTGCCGACCGCAGCCGCCACTTGTATACATATTTTACACTATATTACGGCATAATACGATATTAGTTGATTGAAGCGCCGCGCCGCAAGCCGTCACGGAATATTAAACGTGTATTAATAATAAATTTGCTTGTACATGAAAATTAAATATCATATATTGATGCACTGTATCCACTGGTGTTTTTTATAATACCACCTGTTTTTTCAATTATTTCATTTTTTTAATAGGTTTATTTGGGTAATGTGTATATTTATAAGTAAATTATTACTGAGAACTTACGATGTCTCGAATATGATTAAAGCTGAATATGCGGTAAGTTCTAGGCAAATAAACCGTTGTCAAAGTATACGAGTGTGTTCTTGAATAGGCCCCGAAATACAACTTGGTTTTAAAATATTGAGGTACTTATGAAACAAAGAGAACACAATTGAACAAGAATAAAAGTAATATTGCTATATGAAATTCAAAATAAAAGACAATTTGAAAAATTACATTTTTTATTCAATAAAACTTTTATAATGACGAGATTCATTCTATTCACAGAATAAATAGAAATTTATAATAAAACATTCTTAAACATTTATAGACATTGGAATCTTTTAAATTCTATCATACAAAAGTGTGTTGTTTCAAAACATATTTACTAATCTCCATGGTTAGTTGATACATTTGTTGAAACTAAAATAATATTATATAAAAAATATAAAGAATATTCACGATAAATTTGTAAACAACTAATTAATTATACTTGACACAACATTGAATGTGTCCTTTGGCAACATTTGTGATACACTTTCAAACATAGACATGGTTCACTACCGACCATGGGTAAGAGACCGTACCTGAGGAGGCCTACAGTTATGATAAGATACATAACATACACTTAGAACCCATGAAATAAATGCAGCTGCCAATAATTTGAGCTTATTTAGTATTACCATCAAAACTTCACTGGAATTCAAACCTTCTAAGAAGAAAGTATAAAAAATTACACAAAATGAGACCTGATTAGGTTTTAACCTAATAATTGTACTTTCCATGAATTATGAATATAAAGTAAGAAAATATCCAGGTTGTGTGTGAAATTGAATTGAGCTCTGCATGCTTGAATTTTTATTATTTGTACTAATATCACTTGAGCTAATGGCATAATTTTTGGTTAAATAGCCGTTTCAAATGAATTAATTTCGCCTGGGCCTCGAGAATCCATTACAATACAAACTTTAACACAATGAATTTAAAATAACCGTTAGTGAATAAAGTATCTGATATGGATTGGTTTGGTACAAGATCCTGCACAACAATATAACTCAAAATTACCAAAACACAGCCTGATTCTTATAGAATAGCTCTACATCAACTACAATCTTAAATGTAAAGATAAATGCTCTTCCAGTCGTTTTCAATATGGTCTGTTCACAATCCTCAAGTCAGTCATTACATTATAATTTTGAGATGAACTAAACAGTCAAAAGACCTTGACGGGAAACTTTCCCATGAAAGAGAATCTATCTCCAGTCAGGTACTGAATGGTACCTTACTTACTTAAGCTTAATTTTGTTGTTACTTTACCCTACTAACTTATCTCAGATTATGAACAGATATTTTATTGAAAAAAGGCTGATAATCATAACTATTAAATCAACATTCACAACTCTGTGTGCCGAGAGAGAATCCTCTCCTCGAGGTGTGCATGCATCTTCTCCACCTTTCGAGTGTGTTTCTTGATCTGATCCTTTTGATCTGCAAACATGTCCATTTTGTCTCCGGAAGCTGCCACCTGGAATCATGCTAAATGTTAGCGAGGTTCAGTCGGGAGATTAAATGATACAGTGTTAACAGTATGTTATGTTACAATGAAAACTTTAACAAGTAACTGTCTACCAAAGATAAACAAAAATGATTGTAACAGAAACCACAACACACAAAGAAACAGTGTAATTGGAATACTCTTTACTACCCACTTAATTATTGAAAACTTGAAAGATGGTAAATGTTCACTGATACCAATTCAATCTTGGCAAATTATGGTACGGAACAGTTAATTAATCAAGAGGCGAACTGCAGCGTATAGTAGCGCATACTAGTGAAGCAAGGTTGCCTGGGTTCCATGCCTGATATGTGACAGATGAATGTTTGTTCTTGGGTTACGTAAAAATCGTTAAATATTTAGAATCTACGACGTGTTTTTTCTGTTTCGGAAAGGTGCCCATAATAAAGAGGAAAAGAAACTGCCAACGAAACTCCATAGCACGGGATGGGTGTTATATGTATTGTCCACCCGCGACAGGGAAACCTAATGCAGAGGTATGAGTGTGGATAGACCAAACAATGAGAATGGTTGTATACTACAGGCATGTAAACACAGACATGACCCCTGAAGCCAGTGAAGCCACTCCCGGAAGGTAACACTTACCTTACTGTGATGTTTGTTTATGTTGCTGACATGATCGGCCTGCAGAGTGCGCAGTTTGAGAAGCCGGTTCTCGTAATGCTGAAGTTCGACCTGTCATCATGGAAAATAGATGGTTAGAAACTTGGCTATTATACAGAATAGTAGTACATTATAACAATATACATTATACAATTAAAAGACATAAGCTACCTCCGTAGCTTTTAACTTAATAGTTGTAGTCATATTTTCTGAAATGAAATCAGTAAATGCAGTACAGAATTATATTTAGTGGAACGGCGAATATTTATTATCGTAAAAAATGTTAATAGCAATATCAAAGTACCTTCAAGGAGTCCAGTTCATCAACAGTGAAGTTGGCGGCTGCCGCCAAACGCCATAGCCCTTGCACCTTAGGTTCTATGAATTCTCTATTGTTTGGACCTAATAAAAAAAATATTAATATAGTACCACTTTCTCTATACTGGGTTACATAGCATTGACCCATGAATGGCCTGGTAATGGGATTGCCGAGGAAAAACCGCTCTCCACCCTGCTTTAGTTCAGATTAGTGTCGAGAAGTATTTATGTCGCCCAAAAACACCCACAATGTTTAATGACTACTTTCTAATGATAACAACTGGGTTGGAAGATTAAACGTGCCCTCCGAAGCACGAAAAGATGCCACTTGTGGTCATCTATTCAATTACAGATCACCTGCTGTAGCTTAACTAGATTGATCACACAGCATTCACACAAGCCACCATGCTGTGGGCGCTTCATCGCACATATTTATCACAAAGAATCTTTCAGTTTTTTCTTTGCTCACACTGTAAAGGCAACACATACCTCTTGCTGCAACTCTTGTTAGCTTGTCATATCCATCACGCAGGTCACGATGCTTGTCACGGATCAGGTTAGCCTTCACAATAAAGTCCTTGGACATGCCCTCTGGCGCACCCTCTGAGGCAGGGGTTATCTCATTAAACTTCTCCAATTCCTCTTCATTTATAGCGTCTGGAATAACATAGGAGTAACAATATTTTTGCAAGAAAAAATTGTAGTTAAAATCTCCATATCGACTCCTTAAGACAGGGTGGATCAACAACAATATTTCCTCCTACCACACCCTCATTTCTACTCACCTTTCCTTGTAAAATATATGCAATTTTTGAGATATAAACTTTAATAGATGACACAGCAATAGCAACAATGATAATTCTGTTATAGATAAATTAGTAACAGACAATGGTGATGACATCATTAGACCAATCTTTTTTAAATATATATTTTTTCATATTTTTATGAATTATTAATTAATGATATCACTAATCAAAATATACATACTATCATATCCCTCAACACCTTCTCCATGCTCAACTTTATCAAGCAACTCATAGTATTGATCTATTTTCTCCTGGTGATGAGTAAACTCTTCCTTCAATGCTGCCAGTTCCTCACTAGTAAACCCTGATACCTCCGCCTTCTGCCAGAGCATATTCAGCTTCTTATCTTTGAATAGGCTCTTGTTTATGTGTGAATCTATTGCTTCATTGTGAGACTGGAAGTTTGTTGATGGTTACAATTAGAGTAACATATACAGTATGGTAACAAAATATAAAACAAATTTGTTGTTGTACATGAGAATACAGTCCTAAGAGTGAGGCAGAATGTATTTTTTTATAAATCTACCTACTATTAGACAGCCTAAGCACTGGTGAAGATTTTCATGTGTTAAAACCCCCATTTCCATAATAATACTTGGTTCCAAGAACATTGCCTATAGAATGTTTCATTAATATGCCTGACAAAATTTTACCAAACTTACTAACAGTTTAGATTTGTGATACCAATTGCCAAATTTTACCAGGGCATAATGAAGGTACATATAACTTTACTAATAATCTTGATTCCTGGTGATTATTAATAAAAATAGGCTTACATTATCATGCTTCTGTTTCT
This sequence comes from Racta chiria, assembly GCA_018249195.1. NCBI lineage: Eukaryota > Metazoa > Arthropoda > Insecta > Lepidoptera > Hesperiidae > Racta > Racta chiria. The sequence goes on from DWKC01000248.1 coordinate 9,220, forward strand.
TAGAGTAGTCTTCAAAGTGCTCCCGCAGGCCATAGTTGGTCATGATGGCTGTGAGTTTATGTCTCAGTTCTGCCTCTTTCAAGCCCTCCTTGTCTCCACCATCACTCTTAAATCTCTTGTATGTGACTTCTTCCTTGTCTTGTATCATGAGGTCACTGAACAGTGATTTCAGCTTGGTTGCACTTAAACGCTACAAATATAATGAGAGAATTTTTGTCAGATATAACATTACACAATATTAAACTTATAGAATGGAGATGGAAAATCATTTAGAAAGTGGGATCACTATCAAAATATAATTATAATGTTATATTATGTTTAATAGATTAACATTCAAATGTAATAAAATATTCATAATAGTTTTTTACGACTACCTACGCAAATTATAAATTTAACACGTGGCACAAAACGGTTGGAACACAAGTAAATTATATAATTGACAGGAGTAAGTACGGAAAATCAAATTATCATATAGAAAAATATTTCTTTTCAACAAGAAATATGCAATCGCAATTTTTTTAATGATAATGAGAATACATTAATTCTCATAGTTTGAATGAAAATGCGGGTAAACGTAAAAAAAACCCCGGCGTAACAGTGAAGTAACAAAAGAATACCTGCTGCGCTTTGCTCCACAATATATTCAGCTTATTCATTCGAAAAGGTTTGTCCAAGCTTTTGAAATCAACATCGTCCTTTTTCTTTTTTTCGTTAGCTGTCTTAGAATATTTGTTTTCACATAAAATAGAACAAAAAATTAGAGCGAAGATGAAACATGATGATAGTTTCAATAACATTGTGGAGTGGGTTTAGATCGATTATCTAGCTTGCAGATCACGGAATAGCCACAGCGGGTTTCGGAGTTACAACTTTTATCCTCAGAAAAAAATCTTTAGTTTTGTGAGCAAATTGAAAAGAAGACCGAAAACTGTTACAAGTACTGAAGGCTGAATGTATCTCCAAAAAATAAACGAATTAAAACTTCACTTGATTTGACGGCGACGGGCAGAAATCGGTAGAATCAGAACGGACAGAATAAAATTAATATTCTATTTTTGACAGCCCGCAGACTGTGTACTGACAATTGGGTACTTGACAGTTTTTGAAAATATGTGTTAAAATTTGCAGTATATTATAATCCTCTTAAAATTATCAATTCCCAAAAATTACTTTAAGAAAAGAATATACCATATTCTAGCGTGCCTGGTGTACACTAGTATGTTTAGCAATTTTCTTACAAGAAACTTTCTCCAGAGAAAAAGTAGAATCATTGTGCATCCCACTCAGATCATTCCATTTTTCCCTGACTGAAATAGCATGTGTATTTCAACCACGCCCATCGGTCACATCGTTTGAACGAAAAGCACTCCCTTAGATTGAAGTTTACGATGAGATACATGCTCATAATGAGTGCTAGTCTGTGGAGCTGAACTTCCGTGCGGAATGGCGCCGAGCTCTATTAAGAGTATTATGTTTACCAATCAATACTTAAACACATGAATGAGGTTTTTACAACTGATGTATTGTGCTAAGTTCGGGATAATGTTTTATTAAAATCTGTTCACAAATAAAAATATAAATATCAGTTTTATGAATCCCGTCTACAGCCCTTCACTATACAGAAGTCTAGAGAGATAGCAGGTACTCGTGTGTAATATTTCCTTAAGATGTTGCTGTGTCCAGTTGTCCAGAGATCTCTTTCCGTTAGCTAAATGCTAGATCAAAATTTGGAATGACTTTCTATAGACAGGCAAGAGTCCTAAATGTTGACGCCCATCTAGGACCGCATTTCACCAGACATTATTAGAACATTTTTTGTTGTCTGTAGTAAGTGCCACAGCACCGAGATGGCACCGAGTATTTCATCCATAGATAGAGAACAGTACTATGACGTACGACTTCATCAAAGACAATTGACAGCAATGACAGCTGTGTGTATTGTGAAGTTGGTTGAATCTTGTTGATTCGGTAAACTTCGGTTTGCTTGCTTGTTCTCCGTCTTTGGGTTGTTGTTGCTTGCGTTGTTATATATTTTTTTAAATGGTATTAGTATTTTGACTGTACACGGTTGCTGTAGTTTGTATGCGTCAGCTAATAAGCATTAATATGAATCGTGGAGTGTTATTAGTGTGAGTTATGTGATATGTTGACAATGGGATCACAATCCATTTCCGTCTGACATTGCATCTGCCAGCGGCCGCTTACGGTCCGTCTCTGACCATCGGCACTTACTTTCTCTCGTTGATGCATTGCTAGTCGGTTACTCAACAGACGGTGAGGGGATTGTGCGTGTTAGATGGATACGAGCACTGCTAGTTTGGCAGAAGTGTGTGATAGTGCGGTAGGGTTTAGTGAGGATAGGTGTGTGATGTGCAACGGTCAGTGATGGTTGAACGGGAGGGAATGCGTCGGGGAGGGTGCGGCTGGGGCGGCGGCGTGCTGGGCCGATGGTCCTTACGTCGCCTGCTGCTGGACAGCCCCCTGGTCGGCCGAAGGCTAGCTCATTCAGGTAATACTAACTGTGTAGAATCTTATTAGCTAGAGCCTGGTCAGCGGATCCCAAATAGTAGTTTTATTATTTATTTTATGCAAGTTTTAAAACTACCCTCATTTCCGTTATTAAAATTTAAAAAAATACTTATGACATCAAAGTCAAATTTGACTAAGATGTAGGTATTGACAATATTAATTATATTGTAATTTTATCATGATATTTTGCCTAATGACCGACTTCTGAGTCATTAATGCTGAAAATAATTTGTGAAATCCATTAATAACACAATATCAAAGGATGATTACAAATTTATACCTAGGTATAATTATCATATCATACATAAATAAACCAATAATAATAAACTTGTAACTGTCTGTGTGTTCATGTATGCTAATCTCAGACACGGCTGATCAGAGTTGAATGTGGTTTTGACTAATGTAATGTGGTAAATTTGGCTTAAATTTTGGTGTTACTTTTATTAAAATAAGTTACTTTATAAAAATTACATGTCTATAATAGAATCCCATCTACTACACTTACGTTTTACAGAAGCAAAAAGTGAGCAGTAACTACAATAGAAATATATATTTTTAATGGTCATAACCAGTTGTGAGGCATTGAAACAATGAGGTCTCCAATCATATAGGTCAATGCCACTTGAGTTGTTGTAATTTGACCTCTAGGGGGACTTGTTTTAGGAGCATTATTGCGTTTTTATTGTTTCCATCAAAAGACTTCATTGGCTCACTTATATTGTGGTATAGTTTTAAAACCTTGTTACAGGGCTTTAAAGACACAACAAGTTTTAAGATACCTGTTGAAAAGGTTTATTTGACAAAGAAACATAGGTCTTAAGAAACTAAAATTAAAAATAAAATTACATAGAATATATATGTATATATATAAATCATCTCATATATATCATATATAATATATATCATCTAATAATTCTAATTGGGGCATTGTAGTATTGGGGTATTGTAAATTAAATTTAACCTTTAAGCAAATTTTTAACTATAAGCAATTTAAGATCATTGATAAAATATTTTCCTTTAAAATCCTAATTCTCTTAACAGGTTTGTTGATAATCTAAAACCTGTTATCTAATTATATAACAGTTAAGCTTTACGAAATTTTGTAAAACTTTGATTATTCTGAGAAACATGTTATTTTGGAATATCCTAATGGACTAATGTCCTTCCTTTATTTTTGACCTTCACTCTATTTGTTAGCATCGCCAAATTAAAACTATCATGACTAGATCATTCTGATGGCTTCATTGTCCCATTTAATTAACTGGAATTTTATGCTGTGAGAAAATTTACAGAAATCATATTAACTTTGAATTACTTATTAAGATATATAACTTTGTTGTATTTATCTCTTTTCTATGTGTGGATGTGAATGTATATGTTATTCTATTCTTAATTTAATGACATACTATTTAATACAATGTTAGAAGTCATAAAGTAATTACTGTTATTTCTATTTAACTGAAAATTATTACATAAAAAATTCTCATGAATTAATCTAGCCTGTATCTAAACACTGTTCTTGAAAATTCTACATTGATGGAAGAACATCAGGAAAAGAATGAAATGTTTAGTAACTTTTGTGTCATGTGATTAATAGATACTGAAATGACGCAATGTGCAGACATTGACTCCATTTCGCTGACATCAAAGGCGATGTACTACTAAATTGCAGAGTGCTATAAATCTACATTTGCACATTAAAATTTCAATTGATTCCATTGTTACTTGTTATGTGCAGTTAGCACTGGACGTTAAGTGTTTCCAATCCTCACTGATGATGTTCTGATCAATATGTCTGAGTATAGCAAGGTTAAATTTTGCATTAACTTCTATAGTTGAAGAATGTTTATAGCTACAGATGTTTGTATTAAATGCCCAATATCAGATTGTATTAATAAATGAAATATTTTGTAAATACTGCCACAAACATTATAACTAAGTCCAATAGGTCCAATTAAGCTTATCAATACACAAATATTTATAGCTTCAACTGTTTGTGTTCTAACAAGACAAATGACACTGATGTTCTTTACCCAAATAAGCCCTAACTTACAATTATCATTGCAGCAATTGCAGGTCTGATTTTCCTGAACCCGAACATTGATACTTTTGCAAACACTTGCTTGCTTGTATTATGATATTATGATTATTGCATCTCTCAAGAAACTGAATTTTGTAAAACTGCTTGGTTTTTTATTTATGTTTACTAAATCACTTCTCTTCTTTAGTAAAATACAAACAATTTGTTTCGAAAAAGTACATACAGCCAATAACAGATTGTAATTTTGGTTTTGTCATTTCTACAGTGTTCAAGTTAATTCTGGTATCACCATTATGCTAACAGCCACGCTTCATGACCAGTTAGAGAATATTTGTACTCAAAAGGAATCATATTTGTTTGTAGAATCCTACGGAGACTTCAAGAAGTATTTTTATTTTTATAAAAAGACTTTTGTG
>DWKC01000249.1:0-14201 GCA_018249195.1 Racta chiria
CAGTTATTATTTATTGGTAGATTAGTTTAGCGCACGTTTACGCATAATTTGTATTTTTTATTTGATAAATTTTTCGTTCATTAAATAATTCAGAAAAAAACATAATGAGTAACTCGGTAGAATAAATTCACATTCACACAAATTCACGCCAGCTTGTAAAAACTGAAAATTTTTGTTATGATTTTTTTTACCTATATATCGGATCGAAGTTGCAGGGAGTATAGATGCAGTGTCTGGTAATTATGTGTTCGATGGTTACCGAGCGGGCCGACGACGTGGACGCGCGACAGACGCAATGTTAAGGTGGTTCTATTTATAAGTATACTGTTCCGATACCGAAATATTGCTGCGCTAGGTTCACACAAACGACGGACTTCGGCATTGTTGACTATTGCAAAAGTAACCGTCACGCAGGAATATAGGTACGCGATCGATTTCAAATAGCAATATTACAGTTAGGTAGGTACTGAGTAATTAGACTAATTCGAAAATACCTCCTCGAAAATAAGTCGTTATCACTTTGACAGAGCTGATATTACGTTGATATGTTGATATTACAATCAAAACTTAAATCAGGGCGAACGTTATAGTTATGGGAGGATTATTTATTTATATAGGTATTTTTGTCGTTATAAATATTTATATCCATGATAAATTTACAGTGTTCTGAAAATATGGGCATCTACTGCGACCTCTAGACTGCGGACAGGCTGCGGTCGATGGGACGGACCTACTACTTAACTGACAGGGCGGAACCATAAGATCAAACTAGCACAAAATATCTCTGCATCAATCCAAATTGACTTGATAATTAAGTAGTTTTGTTGTTAGATGTATGTATACTGATTAATTCAGTTAAATTGCGACTTTAAATATAATGATATCTGGTAAAGCCGCAGGCGGCGTGTCACGGACGACGGGCCACCAGTGGCCAGCTGGACCGGTCTCTGGCCGTGCTCACTCTACTTACCACAGATACATAAAAATATGCATTCAGAACAAATACAAAAGAAAATCAATAGAAGTAATTACACATATACAGATGCCAATTTCACGGCTGTTGGAAGTGAAGCGAGTTTGAGTTCTGCCGCGGCAGGGATTTATGTGACAGATACATGTCTGTTCTTGGGTTATGGTTGTTATTTGTGTGGTCCATGCCGGCCCAGTGCGGGGACTGTGTGTGTTAGCGATTAGTAGCTAAACATAATGTTGTAGGTACTTATTATATCAATGGCGGAGTCATGTCGGTTACTCTTAAGAAATATATTTATTTTGCTATTCTTTTTAGATTTCAATAATATTTTTTTCTAAATAATATGGCATCATATATGACCCAGATTAAATAATTGTACACAATAGTTTTTGTTTTCTCAAAATTTTATTTATTATGAAAAGTAGCATAATAAATTCATTATTCAAGATTGTTTTTTTTTGTTAATGCATCACGGTTAATTTATATGTTAGGTTAGGGTTAAAGAACTTAAGTTAATGTTATGCCTAAAAATATTTTTTTAGGGTTCCATAAATAAAATCGGAGCCTTTATAGTATCGTCGTGTCTAATGTCCATCCGTCTGTTAGTCCGTCCGCCCTCTAGCGCAGACACCCTCAGTGCTAGAAAGCTGTAATTTGACATGGATTTACACATTTATTATAGAAAGAAAGTGGTAGAAAAAATTGTAAAACATTATTTTTTTCATAATCCTCCCCATATTGTTGGAGAGGTCCTTCAAAATTATTATAGATCTCTACACCTTACATTGCGCGTGGTTTGATACGCACTCGGCTGGTCCTTTTTCTCCTTCATTGCAAGTTCTCATTCAATAGTATTTAGTTTGATATGTAGCCGCAAGTAATAAGTGGTATCTGTAACGGATATGTGCTATATGAGTAGGGAAAAATCTCCTTGGGAGTGTTTTGCCGCTTTATCTTCCACTGCCGCGACCACGAAGACAAGGGATTCCTTGAAGCGATGGCGTAGCTTGACTATCGAACAGTGTAAAATCTCGCGTGATACATTAATTGGAAATCACAGGTATAAACAATGTGAAACAGCACATATAAAACCTTGAAATTAATACATGTGTGATGAACTCAATATATCTATTATTTGTTGGGTATACATATATAACACAGTCATTAAATATCTTAAGTAATTTGGGCACATGCATTGATTTCCTTTAATGATGTTGCGGCACATCGTAGATATAATATAAACAATTATTTATAAATAAAAATATTGTGATTAATGATTTATCGCGCATGCGCCAAGCCATGCGTCAGCCCGCATTTACCATCATAATTTTATAATGTTGTACCTACTCGATCGCACGCGGAAAATTCCCCGTCTCAACGGAATGTGCTGACAATTTACACAACAGTAATGACGTTAGAAGCGTTCATAGCCTGGCGGTTTGTGTCGCCTGACAGTAATCGGGCGTCTTGAGCAACAGCTGGTGCGCGAGTGGAGTGGCATAAATTACATTAGCGCTTGCGTGCTCCGGAAAACTACTCGACGTCCCAGTCGTTATCGTCAGAGGACAGTGGTCTTATCTTGTTAGAAGCCTTGTCTGAAGCTTTCGGGCTATATCATAGTTTTTCACTTCACTTATTGTCATTGAAGCAGCGTGGTGGAGTATGCTCTAGACCCCTTCAGTTTTGTGCCGATACGAATCTTCAGTAGTGGGCCAGCCAGAGACGTTTACTGAATGAACTATCCCGAGACTTTGTTTTGGACGTCCAAAGGCAACTAAATACAGACTATCCCGCCCCCCCTAAGACGACCTACCGACACATTCTCAATAATCTCAATTTTAGTACACTCCGACACTACGAAGGTCCTGTACAAAAATGTAAATGTGTTGCCTTTTTTTTCTGCTTGACAACAATTACCAACCAACGGTTTACCCACGACAAGATGTAGTATGTAGGAACGTACCTACCTACTGCATGTTGCCTTAAATACCTAACGTCGACCGACAACTACGTGCTCAGATGCTTATTAATGATCAGGCGAACATTTGAGGTATAAACATAAATTAGGTCAAGAAACCATATTTTTTTATCAACTCTACCATCGATCGTGTCAATAAGCTCGTAATGTACTTATACCTCATTAATCCGTAATTGATCGAATAAAATCGCGTATAGCTAACTAACATTTACTCGCCGACTAGTGTTATAACAGTAGGTGTTATAATGCGTAATAATACCTAATGATTTTCTAGAATTATCAATTTGTCTGGCAGCAAGCGTCCATCTGAGTCTCTCCCAATGACCAAGGACACCTAGATGTTGCTCCACCACCCCGCTCCAATATGGAGTCAGACGATGATTGTTAGGTACTGTCTATCGAGGCCTTAGGCTATATCATAAAATTTTATTTTATTTTTTTGTTATTAATTTCATGGCCTTAATATTGTTAACTTCTTAACTTTCGTTAAGTGAGTTTTTAGTTCCTAAGACGAAATAAATGATTTGATTTTGATCTGGGTCATTTCATAGTCTTATATATGACTGATACATTATCATCTTAAGGTAGAATAGCTGAATCACTATGATACTAAGAACTTCATTTGTCTAGCCAACGATTATATTTATTATTTTCACAGAATGTGAATGTGATGATCCGTAAGTAATATCTTCTGGCCGATAATCTTTTAACTAGCATCTATTATACTTATTTACTACCTACCGATATGTTTTGGGTGTACGAAAGCCAGATATAACATTTAAGTGTAGTGCCAAACGAATCAAAGTATGTAGGATCCTATATGAATTTCTTCATAAAAAGAATGTACCAAATTTAAATCGGAGTAATCGGAGTCTGTGTACTTTATGATACAATATAAGTCTGAAAAAACATAACATCGTAAGTAAATGGTGCAGTCTCAAGTTATATATGAAACAAAACAAAACTGCTTTTTTCAGCCAAGAGAGGAATATTTAAAATGAGTTAATAACGATATGAGGAGGATAATAATCATGAATATGACGTTAAGATGAGCCCAGCTGGTGACTGCTGGTCTTGGCGGCGCTCCAAGTGTGGCGGGGCGGGGTGACAAGCGAGCCCTCGTGCTGTGCAAACTTACCGATAATTGCGGGACAAATCTAAAATCGATCGATTAAAATTTACCAGCCTTGTTAAAAGGAAATGTCTTTTATAATAAAAATACACTAGTTAGCTTATCATCAAGCTATTAAGTAATACATTAGCCAACAAGTGGTAAGCATCGGGTCACGTGAATATCACGTTCTTGTTATGAAAATAATGTATAGTTAATTACGTTATACGAGTACAAGTAGTAATATCCTAGTGTGTCTGTCTGTTTGATGATCGCGGTTTGCACAAAAAATACTAGATGGATTTTGACGAAACTTAGTAATTTTAACCTGTTATGCCGCGGAAATGATATATTTCTCAATGGCAACTGTGAAACCACTGGACAGATTTAGATAAAATTGGTCACATTTGTAGATTATACAAAGAGATTATACAAACGTATCTCAGGATACGTTTTATCCCGGACAACGGTTTTATTCCTGCGGGACCACAGGTAAAAAAAGTTCATCATTTATAAGCAGCACAACGTTTTTGGGTCAGAATTCTTGTTCTGTCCCCCGTCCTGTAGCGGTATGATGTTGGCGAGTCTGGGGTCAATTAATGGTTATTGATTCCTGTTGCTTCCTGGCATCGTTGATTGGCTGACATCCCAGCTCGGTGTTGTTAATGTCCATGGGCGGCGGTTAACACTTACCATCAGGTGACCCATCATTGCCCTGCTTAAAATATAAAAATAAAGCTAGTTTTCAATAAGTTTATGTAGGTTTCAAAAATATCAATCACTGTACAGGTAGGAGTTCATCATAAAATTCTCAAAAGCGTATGAGTTTACCATTCCGCCCTTGGTTAGCGAGATGGACTATGGCATCTTCCCTCACATTGTGAAACCCGAGTCAAGTAGGACAGTTATGGATTGCAGTGAAACAACAGCCATTACTTATTATTGACAACATCTTACCATTCTATTTCTGATGCTCTATATATTATGACGAAACCAGCTCGTAGTCTTTAACACCAAACACTATTAAAAAAGTCCAATAATATTATCAAAAATGTCCTCTATATATTATAACAAAAACCAGCTCGTAGTCTTTAACACCAAAAACTATTCAAAGAGTACAATAATATTATCAAAAATGTCCTCTATATATTATAACGAAACCAGCTCGTAGTCTTTAACACAAAACACTATTCAAAAAGTACAATAATAATATCAAAAATGACGATTAATAGTAAGATGGTAGTCATGGCTGGTGCATCTGAAGACCCACAGGCTGGCAGCCCTCCAACCCGCCAGTCCACACGATACTCGATATGCTCTTATCGAAAACCGATCGATAACACTTTTATATGATCCGATTTGAATAGATTCCAATAGCGAATATATGTGAATAGGACTCCACGTACCTATCATTTCAATGGGCTCTACGAGAATGTATTGTAGGTATTCCAACGTTTCACTCGATTCTATCCTAAAAATTCAAGTAAAAGTATTGGGTAGAGACGTAACAAACATAGAATTAAGAAATAGAAGACACATTGATTTCAAAAAAAGTACGTCAAAAGTATCTGATACTTCTCACGTACCTAGGCTCCCTAAGACTGATGAGAGTCGCATCAGTTACTGGAGAGCCACAAGAAGCACGCTGAAAATACATATCTTAGCCTCGTCAGTAATGAGAAAAAGGGGGTTGAGGGGAGAGGGGAGAAGTGTAGGTGCTAGCTAAGCTCCAGTATCGAATGATTGTCGCGTTAGGGGGCAGTTAAATCTCAATCTTGCGACCATCGGAGCGGCGGCTGTTAGACAGTTTCATAGGTCTATTGGTGTGAGTGTCAGCTTTTAGATTACCATACGTTACGTTATCTACAATTAATACGATTTGAGACCAGTCGACAATATTTCGTGTCATTGTCAGTTAATTTACAAAGAAGCCCTACAAATACTATAACTGCGGAATTTGTGTAAATTTGTGTACGGATCCATTGTTGTTTGTGTATGGATCCATGGATCAATGGATGAATGGATGTGGGTTTCGATTTGACGCCAAAACTACTAAACCGATCTAAATGAAATTTAGCACAGCGATAGATTATAGTATGGAATTACGCTTGGGCTACTTATGTTCAACATACCATGCGGAAGAAGCCGCGGGCAGAAACTGGTGTTATATACGTTTAAATTTGGATGATCATTAATTTTAAACAATAGTTCCTATTACTTAATAATTAGAACTAAACAATGTATGCTGTACTTCATTATTTATTTTGCAAAATAGTTTTGTTTATGAAATAATTTACCTCCTAGAACAGATACATGTTCCAAAAGTTCAAATTTAAACACATATCAACGATGGTTTATTGCTGTGTATAATTTAATAAAACATCTAAATAGATCACACCAGTCAACATAACATTAATTAGTCCTCCGACATTTATGTCAGTTTGCGTCACGCCGGCCCCTGCGCACCGACCGCAGCATTGCAAGCAGCTGCCGACTGCGCAATGTATACCGCACAGCGATCTGTGCACTTAGCGGTAATGTATCGATGCGACGTGATACATGGCACACGTGGTAATTACTAGATGATAGAGCAAACGCTACGGCGTACGTTGGCCGCGCGCCAGCAGCCGCCCGTCGCAAGTCGCAAGTCGTGATCGCAGCCACCCGCAGTTTCCAGGAAGTTTCATAGCTGGATTACTTAAACATAACACTGTAAGCTAAAGATTTAAATTAAGGCGACTAAACTAAATTATACTTGGAGGAGCTATTCGCGATATTTTAGGTACTTCATCTTGGTTGATAGTATAGAATTATCATAATTAAAAATATTACATTATGACACAATTTATAAGATTTTAATTATCTAAACCTCTGATATAAACTTCAAAAACTAGTATGATATTGGAGTTAGGAAAATTCAAACACACACTTGTAACGATCTATGTTAATGTTAGAGCAGCCTAAGTACATCAAACAATTATTATCCCGCTCTACTACCCTAATACACTGTTAATATATTATACAGCATACATGTAAAACATAACAACTATCGATCTGGTTTTACCAGTACATCGCCAGTAATGTACTGCGTACACGTACACATTCTCAGCGGTAATTAGTCGATAATAGACGAACACCGTCTGGCGGGAAGCCAGCGGCCGCGTCCTAGCTCACTACACTTTATCACGTTAACGTCATGCATGACTCAACTAATATGTTATTTTTTTAAGAGCCTGAATAGTCGACGAACGAACCGGCTAACGGAACGTGGATTCACTGATACTCTTGCCTATAGACAACCATTACAACTAACTAAACGTATCCATTGCTGGCACAGAACGCAGAGAGAAAAAATACAGTTGTTATTTACATTTTTCTATATGTTTGAAAATCAAAGGACATGTTTTTCGGCACATCTGTTTAACCGCTTTTGGTAACTACTTAATATGTATTACTAAAAAAGACAAGTACGTAAATGCAATGAAAATAAAATAAAGTATAAAAAATTTAAAGGATACAAAGATACAAGATATTTTTTTATTGGCTACACTCGCACTTGACCATTTTTGTTCATTGATATATTTAAACTGTTAATTCTGTTAAATATAAACGTACTCAATTATTCAGATTGTCAAACTGGGAATAAAATTTAAAATCCAGTTTTAGGTCGAGAAGCGTTAATAGAAGCTGAACGATATACATTGGCCGCGGCGATGTACACAGCTGACGTCGAAGCCATATATCGCTGGTAATGTACTGATACGCGCTCTTAGCAGTAATTACGCGATGATAGCTCGGCACTGGCGCTGTGCCAGGGGCGCACGGCAGCGCGCCCGCCAGGCGCTACGCGTCCCGTATCGACACCGTCCATCTTGTCCGAAAATAACGCGATCGGAAGTTAATTTCCAGTACGCTGCACCGAATTTATCAAGATCAGAAATATTATGATACAATTTGTGGATTTTCATTATGCGATAAGCATCTATGCGGTGGAATTAAAATTGAAACTTGTTATCAAATTTTGCCGACGCGTCCATCAGTTATATATGTATGTGACAAGTTTTGAGTACTTTGCTTAATGAAGATTTACTCGAGATTAATGGAAATGGAAATTAGTATTACTCACGTATAAAGAAGCTTATGTTTTTCACTAGAACGGCCTTTATTTTTTAACATTTGTATCATTCCGATGTTTGTTATTTTAATTATGAATTTATGATTATTAAACTTAATAGTATAAAACACATATATATATTTTTAAAGTAAGCGTTAGCTTGTACTGTGGTGATCAGACAACTGTTAAACATAGATATATATTTTTAAATACATACATAAACAGATATAATTACACCCAGAAACATTCCTGTTGATCACAGAAAAGTTTGTCCTGGGTGGGAATCGACCTTCGGCTTAGTAGCCAGGTTCACTAACCACTAGACCAACAATCAAGTCACAATCGGCGTAATTAAGTTAATATACAATGTTTCCATTTGTAATTATTACAATTTTCCGTTATTATTACATTTTTCCACTAAAACTAAGGAAAAATCAGCAAAGTGAGTGTAATATTAAAAGTGCTGCGATTTGTTTACAGAAACACGTAAAAAGAAGTAAATTAATGTTAATTGCATTCCGGCATTATTATTTCATTTTCATTATTTCCTGAAATATTCAGATCGCTCGAGAAACATATTAGAGCAGATTATTACTCGGAAATATTTTGAAATTAAATATCTCAGTCGACAGAGGTATACCAGAAAATATTATCTTCAAATGTATTATTATATATTTATCAGACTTTGTAGAATATTTTAATTTTAAGTAATAAAAAATTAATAAGTGGGTGATCTCTACAGTATTAGTTACTTTGAGAAGAGCTGTCTAAAAAAAACTATTCCTAAGTGCTAAAAAGTTAGTTCGGTCTATGTCTTACTTGTTTATAATAATAACTGTATTACGCCTGATAAAGGCCTTCCTCAGCTACAGGTATTTGGGCCTAGAACTTGCGATCTGACAACGAAACTAATACGAGAAAATAATACGAGTAAGTGTGACTTAATAGATGTACTTAGATTTATTCAATCACTTGGCTTAAACCCTTTAATTCTCTGTTACTGAGCACCGGACTCTCCTAATTACTAAGGAGGCCTAGAGAACTAAAATATTTTCCGCCACGCTGCTCCACTGCGTCTAAGAGGAGTTTCAATTAATCTCATTTCATCTCGCTCACTAGATCAACAATATAATTCAAATAAAGCATCAAAGAAAATTACAAGGAAAAATACGAGTCCCCTGTTATCGAAGTTCTAGTTATATCCGAGTTTCACAAGATAAAGTTGAATTTCATAAAACTGTTTCGGTTTCCGATTGCCACTCGTATTTCTATAATGTAAGTAATATCAGTATAAAACAAAGTATTTACAAAACCAGAAGTACTTGTGAGCCACAATCAACAAGACGCGCGGGGAAGTTTAGTGTTTCCCACTGAATGGTGGCATATTAATTAATTCCTTCGCAAGTTGAGATGCGTCTCTTTGCCAGTTCGCAACGTTTGCGACGAGACGAATGATTTGCGACTGCAACGTTTGCGTGGCAGAGTTTGAGCGTGACTTCGGAACATGTCGAGATGAGTTCAACAGTGACATTTGCATCGAATTGCGTTGTATGTGACGAGACATCCAGTGCCTCCGGTTTCTCTAGATTGCTTCGTATAGAACATTAACATCAAATTATGTTTTAAGGCTCATTGACACAATAACAGGTTATTGCCCGTTGTAAACAATAATTTTCAGGCAATAAATGGCTTGAATTGTCTAATTAACATGCTACATTCATGTCCTACTCTTAAGTTTCCTTTCAAAATGTAGTTTAAACAGCACATTCAATAGCTTCGTCTGAGTTCAACATTTCATTAAAAAATTGCGAGCACAAGTATACGTGAAGCAAGGCGCGACTAAACAAGTATATAAAATATAAATAAATACCTCTCCCGGCCATCTGACCATAAACTAAGGGTGGTTTGAGACAACTGATAAACATACATATATATATTTAAATAAATACTTATATAGATATTTTTTACACCCAGACACACAGGACAAACATTCCTGTTCATCACAGAAAAGTTTATGCTTCGCAGTCAGGTTTACTAACCACTAGATCAACAGGCCAATGGCACATGCTTGTATATGTAATTGAGCAACAAGGCACAGACAAACAGACAAAAAATCTATTTTTTCTGAAATCTATGGACAAATAAAAAATATATAACCATTTAAAGAATTCCATCTATACAAATTCCATGCGAACGGAGTTACGGGCACAGGTAATTATTGTTACATTACGTAACCTATTTCTTTATAGTGAAATAGCAAAGTAGTGTAGTGAGTACGATGAGTTAAGTTAGTACCAGTAGGACAAATATATCGTGGTACGAGGATGTTAAGTGAAAGCTATAAATACAGGGCGGGCACCAGACTTAGTAGTTAGTTACCGGCGCTCTAAATCAGTGGTCTAGTGGTGATTAGTGGGTCTAGTGGATTAACGCAACACCACCAATTAGCAGTCGCGTCGCTGTCCGCCTTGCTAACGATGGCAAACTGTATCTATTGAATATTATCAAAATGAGCACGTTTTGATAATACAAACACATGTTGATCCTAGCTTAGCACGATACACCACTGAAAACCGCGTTCAAATCGGATTAGCCGTTTCTGAGATTAACGTGCACAAAGGTACAGAGAAACAGACAAAAAATCTAAAAATGATTGTTTTCACTTCTATACCTTACATAGTAGGTTCTTCTAGTTATCTTCCATGTCCAGATAGCAACCAGTTACAGATCTGTGTAAGCACATTACACGTAACACCTAATATCTTGGGCCGGACAACTATTCAATCAAATCTTATCGAGATGGGACTCGCAATTTTGGTGAAATTATTGATATCGATGAAACTTGCCAAAGTTGTTACTTATGCTACGTTTTATCCCGAACAATAACAGGATTCTCTTGGGATTGGGGGTGAAAGTTTATTTATCATATTTTTAATTCATCACCCAATTCTCTTAAAATTTCTAGCAATCTTTTCTTACAACCCATTAATCTCCGCGTGGCATCATAAGATACGACACACAATAACTTTCAAGATGCGCGGGAGTCGGAAAGGTCACATCAATGAAATATGTGTCTTTGAATTAAAAATAAAAAAGAACCTAATAATCCGTGTGTCCATTTACCTTTAATTTGAGAATAAGAAATCCTTAATATAATAAATATTTATCATCGTTTCTTGAATTTTCCCCATGAAGGGTAGAAAAAGGGTGATGACAGTTTGCAAGAAAATACCTCATGTTATAGTGATTATTTAACGACGTATGTTTAAAATGACTATAAATTCGAAAATATTTAGTGGAAAGTAATTCAAATTTAGATTATTAATTCTCGCAAAATAGTAAGCTTCCTTAATAACCTAATATTTTCGGGGATGAAGTTAGTATTGTAATAAAGTTGGTGCCTGAAGTACATTTGATAAATAGTGAAATTTGCGAAACGTTACAGAAGAGCCTTATACAATAAAATAAATAAATAGTTTATTATCATAGGTAACAGATTCCATAACAATTATGTATAGATTTACGAGTTTATTTATTTATTTTGATAAACGTTGATCAGTCGTTGGGGTATGTTTAATAGATCCATCAAAATCAAATCAAATCAAAATCGTTTATTTCATGTACCACCGTTTTGGAAAGGTGATATAATAAAGAGGAGAAGAAACGACGGAAGAAACTCTTCAGCACAAAAGATTTTTAGATTCAGACTCATTCATCAATTGTTTTCTACATTCATGTCTTTAAATAATAATATTGTATGCGTACATAGATATTCTCTTAGTTAACGTTCAGCCGTACGTTTGGTAAGAAAAATGTAGGGTTCGACATTAACAAATGGGTTAGTCCATCTCAGCCCTGAGGGTAGCGATACGTCTGTGACGTAATATCCATGGGTTATCCTTTCAATTCCAGGTAGCTTCCTTATATCATTGGGGCAGTTCCATACATTCCATAATACTTTTACAAACTTACTAGGAAAACTGAAGAAAGCCTGAAGAATATAATTTTCATGGATGAAGGTAACATCTGTCACCAGCCACACCTTGAAATTCTCGAGACCTACCGAGTTACCGAGATGGATGTACTTGTAAATTTTTTAGTAAAATTATTTTGAAAATAGTTACAAAAATGTGTCACTATTATATTAGTACTCGTACCTGATAAACAAATAAACCGACTGAACCGCTTACAGCCCCGCATCGTGCTTCAATCGTATGTGATCAAAAAATTTGGCAACAAATGGCGTGGTCGGTACGAGGATGGGTGATCGCTAGTGGCAAAAAATTCATGAGAGCTTCCGTGCCTCGGAGGTCAAGTAAAAACGAACGATAATATCGATAGATAACAATCGTTAAGTCACGTTAGAGGCTTGCGGGCGGCATAAAACATCTGACACTTGACAATGACACTGTCAATAACCCCTCCACTAAGGCACTAAGCCGCATTGAAGCAGGGTAGTGTAGGATGCTCTAGGCCTCCTCACTAGGAGGAGAGACCCGTGGTCAATATTGGGACATGAAAGAGTTCAAGCCAAACCAACTTTCGTCGGTCGACACAGCTATCTATTGTGAAACTACATCAAATAGGAATAATAAACTTCGTTATAAGAAACCAAAAGAAAATTCGGCGAAGCCGTCGGTTTCTAGTGGGGATATAAATACGAAGTACAGCAATAACTGTAGATGGTATTAGTAACGGCTGACGTCCTCGCGACAAGGCACTGCCTCGAGCAGTTCGTGCTCGACAACAAGCCAACCGCAAGGAAAAAATGGAGAACATTTATAAAATCCATTTTGTAATTGGAGTGCCAACGATTCCCCGTTTATTTTTCAATTTCCTCGCTAAACGCCCATCAGGCGCCGCGGTGACGTCGCTGCGGCTTGGCGCTTCGCTCAAATTAAAGCTTCACTCCTTTGCTTCGCCCTCTTCACCCTGCTTCCTTTGCTTCATTGAAGTTTGCGGTTATCGCCCCGAGCAACTTTCCAGCGGCCCCTTGTCGTGTTAATAGGCAGGGCTTTTATAATTGATAATCAGAATACTGTGAGTTACTTGCCTACATTTTTGTTTTTGAAGGTTTTTGTGGTGCGGAAAATTTTGTTAGGTTCTAACCTTTTACGTCTACGTACTACGTACGTCTTTGAACAAAATATTCTTTAAGATACCGAATTGCGTGATGATTAAAAAACGGATCCCTAAATCAAAGAAACGGTCTTTCAAAACGCATATGTATTTTAAAAGACCTATGCAACGTCACGCTACACGTTGCGGTAGACAACATTTTTTTTATAACTTTATAACTTTTTCCTAACTTTATTCTACCACTTTCTTTCTTTATTATATCCATGCCAAATTACAGCTTCCTAGCACTAGAGTAAGAATCTCTGTGCTAGAGTGCGGACAGACGGACGGATATGGCGAAACAAAAGTTCCAAAATTTTTACGGTACCCTAAAAAGCATTTCGCACGGATATTATAAATCCTGCGAATAATGTCTTGTATATTATGGTATCCTGGGCCAGGCGGCAGGCCAGCTTTACAAATTCGCTGGATAGTGGTTTTATACAAAAGATAAATATTAGTTTCCAAGGTTTGTGTTTTTTGATGCCAACAGAGAGTACTGGTGCGGGAATGCGGTAGAAAATAAAAGGCGTGATGTTTGCGGAAGGCGTCACGGTCCACAAACGCGACCTCCTCCCGCCCGCGCACCACGTCCCTCCCTCACCCTCACAAATCGTTCCGCTAGCCTTCAGTCCCGCTCTTCATTTAAAAAACGAATTTTAATTTTTATCACCCCTCAGTTGACAGTGACCCTACCGACTATGACCTGAGTTTGATTCTCGTGTGTCTCAATCCTGCATCACATGAATATTTTTCTATTTTTCCATGTCCAATCGATGCAATAAACATGCATTTTTATTATATTCCAAAGTCAAAATTACACTTGAGTTCTTTCAATGAAACCAATTATGAATTAATATGTCAGGACATTCAGGAATATCCTCTCTTCATCTTTGTGTACCATACC
>DWKC01000250.1:0-14189 GCA_018249195.1 Racta chiria
TTGTACATAGGGAGTCGCCGTGCGTGCGGCGTACGGGACGGGAGAATGAGTTACCTAATGTTGACACTGTTACGGAGTTGATTCTAATGGGATTAAAACGTACCTATGTTTAACGTGTTTATGTTAGGCATGCCGACGATGCCATGGTGCACAAGATGATGGGGATAAACGAGAACGTTCTCAGACACCCAATGGTCACGAAGGTCGCGACCTCCAGCATTGGGGTACTCAATGAAATGAATGAAAAAGGTCCACTTGTAACTATGTAATAAGATCTAAGAACCTGGCTTCCAATTCCAACTGTATCTTAATTAAATTTGACAGTCGTAGATTCGATGAAAATACTACTGAGCTAGTCTGATGACGGAGCTCGGAGGTGAGAATAATAATCTTCGAAAGGCTGAGGTTTGCCAAGTTCATTAGATTCGTCTTCATTATTTGACGTAATGACTATTTTTCACTTTTACGTTCAATTGTGAGCACCCACCTGGGTCGGAACATTGCCGTGCTAAATATCATCATAAGTATCATACCAAACTTGGAGAAGATGTACCATGGAATAAAATTTGAAAACCTTAAACTTAACAGAGATTTTTGAAATTAAAAATAATGGAATTAAAATCTTATGCAGTTTTAAACAAAACCTTAAAATTATCTTCGTACATCATCAGAACCTGCACGTGGCTGAACTACGTGCAGAATAAAATAAATATAATCTTCTATTCTACCAAATAGAGTATTTAGTAATCTAATAACTTTACCTACCAATTTTTTAGAAGAGGCTTTACTAAAAAGGTAGGGTTGTTGTTATACCTTTACGCATTGTACTAGATGAATTTTCAAAATCAAACATTTCTATGAAGAAAAAACTGGTCAAGTTCGTGTCAGCCACTCGCTATCTAGGGTTCCGTACTTGATGCCACATTTCCTTAACCCAGCGTACCTTTAGTAATTTTCCTTCTAAATTCATTATATGAACTAATAACATGATTTTTTTCGACTTTCTAGAACCAACTGTTTAGTTTACAGAGGGTTTACACGTGACCGTAACAAAAATGATACATTTTAAAACATATATCGTGAGTACTTGTAACATAGCACAATTATATAACTAAATACCTTCTATAAAAATTTAGTTTGAACGGAAATTTTACATTATTTATTTAAGAAATAATCACGATTCTTGTTGTTTCATTGGCAACGTATTTAATAACCGTAAAATTACTATTGACTTAACTGGTATTCCATAAAACCTGAGCTAAATGTTAATTCGACAAGATTACGCAATTCGTATGTCATTCAATTTCAACCATAATCCAATAACTCAGTAACTATATGGTATTATAGTTCTAAATTAACGCCATCACTGCTTAAATTCCTTATTTTGTACAATAAAAGTTATACACTGCGAGCCACAGTTTTATTTTAGGATTCCGTAATAAAGAATTCCATCGAAACCCTTCTCGTACAAATTCGCCACCCATCAACCTGGCACTGGGATATATTGAAATAATCGATTTATCTTGATTTTTTTTTTGAAAAAATATGAAATTCTATTAACTGTGGCTGCTATGAACAAATAGCATAGATAAAAAAATGTGCATACCGTTAATATTGCACAATGGCACAGAACCCTCGTGAGCGGGTTCAATTCGTGCTTGGCCAATTTTTAACATCTGTTTAGACACATTTTTGTGAACGTATTTGAATATAGCATAATGACCCTGAAGATGAGTTATCAAATTTTATGCCCACAAATGTATTATATATGTATATTTATGCCTTATTAACACTGCCGATAAACATAAATACGATTATAAAATAGTTCTTGTATTCCAATTATTCATATAAAAGCCAAAGTAAAGACTGACAAAATAATAAAGCAATTTGCTTTTTATGCATTCGAAAATAATATTTGTTTACAAAAGTAATAAAACGGAGGCATTTCGTTTCAGAGGTACGAGTACTATCGAATTACGTGTATTAATATCGTAAATAATATTATAATTAATCTGAACGAAATAAAATAATAGATAAATAATGTGTCAATATGTATAAACCATACATAGCCTACCAACTATAACTATTATCTGATTCAGTTGTGTGAAACTATTTAGTGAAACAATTTTTTGTTTTTTTAAATACCAATTCATGAGTTTATTAATTTTTTTCTCATTATTTTAAAGTGATATTTGTAAGTAAAAATTTCCTGTTCTTAAATTGTACTAGGAATGCATCGAGTGCAATGGAATATTTTTTGCTATTCCGTAGAACCTAAAACTGTATCTCCCTAGTACCTATACATGTAAATAACACTGTAATCAAACCGCAGACATCGGTTTCCGATGTATTTATCAGATTCTTATATTACCATTATACCTAAACAGATAAGGATTCCCATTTTATATTACAGCCATTTATAAATATAATCACTATATTATATAGTCAAACTGTGTTAATTGTGTGTAGAGGTCTTAATTAGCAGATATCTAGCAGGTAGATTCCTTAATATCCTATAGTGCTTGTTACTCTGAAGAAGTATATTAAACAAATACGATTGAAAATAGAAATAATTACTTAACCTGGTAAACTACTATGAGACAACGTTAAAACGCCAATTATTATATCATGATTTAGCGACCCGGCAGACGTTATTCTGCAATCCCCTCTGCAGCCTCTTGCGGCCGGAATTTCGTAAAATCCGTTCTTAGCTGAAGTCTACACCACGTGAGGAATATTCCTAGAACAAAATTTCAAGTCAATCGGCCTTATGGTTCCGTCGTTCCAGAGAATGAGTGTGTTCGAAAACGCGATCTACTTTATATATATAATGTTTATGAATTATTATATTACAAATAATATAATAGTTGGTGTTATAACGTAAATCTCATTTATTTATAAGTACCATAGTTAAAAAGCTTACGATACATGTTTAGGTTCTGTCTTCATTGACCGGAGGGAAAATGTTTTAGTGTATGGGACCCAGGTCAGGCCAAACTGACTCCTTGTGTATGGTAGGCCTAAGGTCCTGTGCATCATATTGTCATTAGAATGTCAACTTCTCCAGATATTCCGTCGATTCTGCCTTTACATAGATGAGTAAAGAAACCTAGTAGATGATAACTTTATTGTAGTAAGTTGTGGAGTAGAAAATGTATACATATTAAGCTGGCGTCTTACGGTGACTGATTTTACGGATAGCCGACGGCCTCGCACCGCATCCATGCGCGTTAGTTTATTTCGATCTTGAGATACTAGGTAGACAATTTTGCACGTTAATTATAATTATTAAAGTATAATGTAGTTTAACCTTTACCAAAGTTCGCTTACGGACACATCCGTAAAATCACACACCGTGGGAAACCGCCATAAGATTTTTGAATTATTAAAATAGAGCTGCGTGTCTTTTTATACATTTAAATGTACCTTTTGTATTGATTATAAAGAAGGGTGTGTTGTAGTCAATCATGAAATAATGTCTGGGGGTTTGTATTTTTATCGTGCTGTTGACTTTCTATGTATTTGTATGTTGATGTTGTGATAGTGAAATTAATGTTTAGAAACTATTACAAAAATAATTTTAGATATTTATCTTGATGCATAGGCATTTTTCTATATAGAAGATTTTTCTCACGAATATCTTAAGTGTGAACTAGATTTTTGACAGTAGTTAGATTAAATTGCACTTGTATCCAGGGATGTTTAAGTGCAGTAATGAATAATTTCCCGTATTCTATAACTAATTAAGTGTTAATTACAATCAGTGCATTTTGTAGTCAATGAGGTATTTTAAAGGTGCTCCTGCCTTTTCTTATTATATTTATGGCTTAAAAATCTCAAACTCATTGAATCACTTAAGCAATTATCAAAATATAGTTTTAGATTAGAGTGTAATAGTGTAGTCCTTCTTCTTAGTCTTCGTGCCCAATTCGGTTGAGCATAGTAATGACTACCTACTCCAACTTTTCCTATAGATAGACTGACAGATTTGTAGTAAATAGACACTGTAAAGCCTCATTTACATGATGCCACTTTCTTGCACATACAAGAGCAACATTTGAATTGAATAATTTAAGAGCAATAACTGACTTTCGAGATCTATAACTAGTTGCTTAAATGCGGATATTAATTATATATACAATTTAATACAATTGTTGGATGCGAAACTTGACAAGAAACAATTGCAACAGATTTTTGTTTACATCAATACAATTATCTATGGACATTATTGCTTTCAATCTTGCCTTGTCTGAACAGGGATGTACATGCATGTACCATTTAGCCCAGTATTCTACATATTTGCGTTCTTAAATTTTAGATTCAAGTTTTGAACGAATAGAAAATTATTGTATGTACTGTTTAAATCAACAATTGTTTTGAAGCGAAAACATACTAGTAGAGCAAGAATGTTACCTAGCTGATTGGAGCAATTTGTTGTTTCAATATCACATTTTTCATACAAGTGTTGAACGCATAGGACATTATTGTATTGTACTGTTAAACGAAGAACTTATGAAACGAAAACCTACCAGTAGAGCAGGAATGTTTCTTATGTTATTGAAGCAATTTATTTGAATATTATTATATGCAATAGGCAATAAACTGGCATCGTGTGAATAGGTCCTATTACCTGCCAAATGTTACATTAGCTGCAATAGCTATAAATGTAAAATTAATTTTGTCATTTTCTAGATAAAACGACAAAGTTAAATTACTGTAACTCTAATGATGTTTGGATAGATGTTTGTATTATTTGTAATAAAACAACTGTTTATTGAATTCAAAAAAGAATTAAGAAAAATACTTTTCGGTTTTATTCCAATCCTGGTATGATGGTATTCACGCTATTTTTTTAAGCCAATTACAAATCGAATGCACTAAGCTCTGTAGCCTAGTTGGTAAGGATCCTGCCTGCAAAGCAAAGGGTTCCAGATTCCATTCCTGGCCGGGGCATGCGACAGATAAATGTTTGTTTTAGGGTTATGGGTGTCTTTCTCTTGTTGTGTAAGGTTTTATCCATGTCTGACGCCTAGCTCAGCGATACTTTGTACTAGAAAGTTGTAAACTAATAGTGTAAAAAATCAGTATACTTCCCCTACAGGTGAAGTGGGGGATATTTCTGTATAACCAGTTCAAATATTTCTAGTCAGTTGAACCAGTGAGAAAAAGACATTTTTTTCTCATCTACCCGATAGTTGGTGCGGTTCATTTAAAATAATTGCAGGAAGACTATTTAATTTAGCGTGCTTACGATACTTCAGACTACTTTTAAACGTATAGAAAATAATGATTCAAGATTCACGTACTGTATCGGAATCTCTAGAGGATTAGCCGAACTATAATAGATATTAAATTGCCCTTTAACAAAAGTTACTCAATTTAGTGAGCATTTACGACGGGTACCATTCTTTTCTAAATTATTTGATGATATTCTATTGCAGAGCTTCTGTTGGGTCAGCTAGTCGGTAATAAATTTATAAATAAAAAAACTCATGCCTTTTAAAAACTGTATTAATAGAGTAAAAGTTACATACAAATATATATTGTGATTTAAAAAACAGACATACATCACATACGGCAATTTACTAAACGGCGAATTTTACAAATATTGATTCATGCTTAAGAGGTCTTCACCTTTTCCTATGCCTGTGTTCAGATCTGGCACCATTCGGCTTGGATTTCTCTTTGTATCTGGTCTCATCTGTAATGAAATGTGTATACCTATGTAGGTATGTCAAGGTACAAAACATAAGTTATAAAAGTTTGTCACGTAGGTAAAAATGTTTCGTTACGTAAGTATCTCTTACATAAATATATCTCATTCATTCTCACTTTGGGTAACGAATCCAATTCATAGATGATCAACTATAGCGCCTCAAAAATTAAACGTTGAACTATTTTTAATGTTATACTTTTAACTACTTATAAGCGGGCAATTTTTTTAATGTTATTAGTGACCCGTCTCGATCACCTGTCACCTGATGGTAAGTGATCACCGCCGTAACACATCGTTAGTAACACCAGGCATAGGTATTAGCTAGGTGTTGTTAGCCAAGAAGGAAGTAATAATCCTGCTTTTAGCAACATCTGCAAGCGCGGGGAAGATGTAGAGAGAAGGGAAGCAGTTGACTGTTGAATATCAATAACGACAACAACGGATCCCATTAATAATTCTGCTTCAGAACGGGTGGCAGAATGATGAATCGGATCGGAAATCGGGGCGATACTTTCTACAAATGTGTCTCTAAAAGAACCCCTTACTTCTTCTACCGTACTCCTTCTATGAGTATTAAATAAATCATACCCCGATCTTTGTCCCGATGCCGATGTCGCCGGTCCCGGGAGCCCCTGGAATCTGGGGACGAGCGGCGGCGCGGTGTTCGCGGCTCTCCCCACCACCACGCCGGCGGCGCGGACGCGCGCTGCCGCAGCGGGGAGCCCCCGTACCCAGTTCCCGGCGGCGGTGCCGGCATCTGCTTACACATGGTTTGAGAGATATGGACATCCGGTTAAGACAAACTTTATACAATATAACTTTGAATGATATCCGAGTAGGTATAAATTACATCATCGCAACCGAGTGAGGGGCACAGGCTATAGTCCACCACGCTGACATAATGCGGATTGGTAGATAAGACTTCACACACCTTAGAGAAGTTTATGAAGAAAAAAACGTTCAACGAGAGCAGGTTACCTGATGGTTTTCTTTACCGAAGGAAGTCTTAATTAATTTATAGTATAAAATAACAGTACCTGATATATCTATACAATAAATAATGTAACAAAAAACACATAGAGGCGCTACCGATTACTTAAAGAACATCTTACTGGAGGGTAGTTTGACGGTAGACGGTATGGCGTGGGCATAGGCACCCCCTCCCCCTCCGCGCACACGAGAGGTGAAGCGGGCAAGCGAGTCGGACTCTCTGGCGTTGTCAACTGTAACGTGGTACAAAATGGTGATGGTGTGGTACAACCAGGATTGGTGCTCATGGCAGTTCATAGTAGGTTTAAAAGTAGAAAAAAATATTCTTGGAGAGTCTTTAATGGATCTATAGAAGATCAGCAAAACTATAATAGAAAGCAAAAGTTATTCAATGTAATGAGTATTTACATAGATACCATTATTTTCGTAATTATGATTGATTTAATGATATTTTATTGCTGAGCAATGTCTGCCGGGCCAGGTAGTCAGTAATATTACTTACCAGTCAAAACATATTTCAGAGTTTTTTTATGGCACAACCATAATTAAAGATGGTGTTTATTTATTAAAATAACTTTTAAATCCACTTTATGCCATACACAGAAACCTACCCCTTTAATTTTACCTATAAATGCTCAAAAACATGGCCTTACTGACTTGCAATAACCGTAATCAACAAAACAGTATTACTACTATTAATGAAAAATACTTCCCACGAAGCAGAAACAAACTCACTTCGGTAGCTGAAAAATCGTTTCGCACTAAAGTTATAACAATGTAATATAAAAAAATATTTAGACCTGTTGCTTGAGATTGTTGAAGTCGTTGCTCATATCTCTGTACCGCTGGAGGCACTCCTGCCACATGTTGGCCATCTCCGTCATCTCCATGCGCTGTTTATTGATCTCCTCCTACAGTTAATTTATTCTATCTATCCGTGATCCTCAAGACAGTTGACTAGCAACTGAAATAGTCACGTTTATAACTACACATATATTTCAGGTTTAAAGATTATTTATTTCTCATACGACGATACATTGTCTGTTAAAATGAGACTTTAAATATAAAGACTTTAAGTACGTTTATTTACGATTTTAGGCAATTTTGGCTTATTAATAAAATTTTGCTAATCGGTAGTTATTAAGTGTTTTACATTTTAGAGTTTCTCCCAGAACTCTAATAACTATCTATCTTCTAACTCTAATAACTATCTAACTCTAATAACTATCTAAATTAGTTATAATTATAATGACTACACTTGTGTGCATGGTTTACTTTTCTTTACCATTTTTTTTTTTGAGAAGTTATAGATAGCACGATTTTGACTATTGAATTCGGCCGTTAGCCAGCGTATACCTATAAGCTTTTACTAACTGTTCTACAAAGCATTTGCTTCTACGGGTCGCTGTGGTTTACCCACGATTTAAAGGGCTGAGTAGTTGTACAATTAATTGCACATTTTTACAGTTACAAAGAAGTAAGAGAAGTAAAGAAGAATATTTTCATCAATCCTCAATCGCTCTAGGCATCATCGAAAAATATCTGTTCTCTGTAACGGGCCATTAATGGGTTGAAGTCAAACAATTTTCAATGAGTGTACCATGAGCCTTGCATCAGTGTCGCCAACATCACGTGCCACAGTCTCATATCTGCGCATACATTCACGCCACAGACGAAGCTGGGCGGCGGCAGACTCCTGCACGTTGGCCGCCGATTCCTATTTCAAGCAACAGTGAACATGACGTTTAGTTTCTGATCTGATCCTAATAATAATGTTGTCTACAACATGAACGAAAAACCCTCAAACTTGTTCAGAATAACTCTTTGGAAATGCTGTAAATTTGAAGCCTATCAAACTTAATTCAGCTTTTGACTCTAAAAAACATTTGAATTAACAGATTTTACTTGAACGCCCTTTTCTTGGCCCTGAGCCTGAGAAACGCCCTTAAAACAGCGCATCAACTCCTTCCATAATTTCATCATCTTGTCCATTGCCTCCCTTTGCTCTGATATTTCTTGCTGGAAAAAGGAAACATGGGTCAGTATTGCTTGTTACAATACTTACTTTGTATAATAAAGAAAATTCTGAATACCTTCACAACTCTTAGACAATTACTTCTGCCACTAATAGTACTTGTCTCTCCATCAGCCACGCTTAATCCAGAATCGCGCTCCCTCTCGGAAAATCTTTCTCGATAATCATCATCTCTAGATGCTATCGAATTTCGCTCGAATCTCTCCAAGTTTCGTCTCGATCGTTCCTTAGTCGAAGCGATACGATCTCTATTCGTTTTATCGTCGTAATATCTTTCCCTAGGGCTATCGACATATCTTTTTTCCCTGTAGTCTCTAGAATCTCCGTAGAACTTGTCTCTCTCACTTCTAACTGCTCTACGAGGTCTGTCATCATATCGTTCTCTCTGGATTTCGAAACTTCTACTGGCCTTTTGTTCACAATATGCTCTCTTATCTTCGTAAGGCCTGTCTCTCATAGGTTCCCTACGATCATCATATTCTCTATAATCTCTTCTGTCACCAGGATGAGACCTGTAGTAAGGTTGATCAACACAACTTCTCGTAGGAGAATTATCTCGTGGATAAACATATTTGCTATCCGTATGGTGAATCCTTGAGCTGGCTATGTTCAGCTTACTAGTATATTTTGGAATATCTTTGTCATACACAGGATAGCAGTTGCAATGGGATTTGCGATTATCTGGATGGACGTTTGGTGCAAAATTATTCGTTTCTCGACTTTGAAAGTTGTCGTGGCTCCGAATTCTGGATGGCGAGATGTTCTCTCTAGATACTGGTCGGGTTTTTATCCTCTCTGGTCTGTGATCCATGTCGTAAGAATCAGGTCTAGTTGCCACCTCGCATTGAAGGGATTTGTGACTCTGAGCGCACGCCTAAAAAGATTGCCGAGTCATAAACAGTATTCTTAGAACATTATTAATTTGTAAATGAGCAGATTAATACACTAACCAATTGCTTAGCCTCGCCTTGTGTGGAAGTTTTCTCGTTAAACCGTGCACAAAGTTTCGCAAATGTTTCCAAAAGCTTAGTCTGGTCGATAGATTGCGCCATGTCTTTTTTTATATTTCTGTCATAATAAATAAAATCTTAGTTTCAAGATTATGCAGTTCCCACATTAGTCTGAATAATTATGTATTATAAATAGGTATACTACTAGACACCGCAAGCCGTAAAGTAAATACAGAAGAGGATCAAGTAAATTAAATGCAGTCAAGTGCGAGTAGTAACCGCAACGTAGGGCTCCACACCGCCGCACAACTTGTAGGTACTCCGAAAAACAAGTGTTGTTACAGCGACAACAGTACTACATATTCCTTTATTTTGAAGTTGCTACCTACTACGGTTTAAGAAATAGAGTCCTGTAACATATGAGAAGAGAAGTCTTAGTAAATTTGAGAATGGAAAATGAAGAAAGTTTGAGATATCTAGAAAGTCTCGTGATACTTATTCTTCAATGGAGTTAGCAATAAAAATAAAAATCCTGAATATTTTGAACAGTGGGTACCATTTGAAAGAAGGGGGGTTAAGAATTGTTTATCGGAGGTATCAAACCGGTTTTTCTCCCGGTCCTTAGAACGCTCGTCATCCCGATGTCGTCGATGTCGATGTCGCGCAGGAGACGCCTCGCTCTCCCGGCCGCCGCCGTGCTGCTTCTCATCGTACCTTCGAGCCTGACGCTGCCTATGACCAGACAAGAACTGCGACAGACTCTATGGGTTCTTAACAAATTTCGGGCCGGAATACCCAGCCATAACAGACAGCCTTATAACTACTTAGATATTATAAGAGGAAAGATTTGTTATATTGTATGTTTGTAACGAATAAAATCAAAAACTACTGGACCGATTTTAAAAATTCTTTCGTCATTAGAATATTACAATAACCATGAGTAACATAGACTATATTAACGGCGACGGAGGGGCACATATGTGAAGTAGATAGCTGCGGTACGTCGGTAGGCAAGTCCATCAAAAAATAAATGTAGATCCATATACGAAGTAGACCGGTGCGAATCTATTTATCTCTGTGTCACAGTGTTTCTTATCGTACTCCTACGAAACGGCTCGTGTTTTTTTTCTTCGAATTTTATGACTTTTTTTGTACCTAGCTAAGTTTGATACATATGAGAAAAGATCGTTAAGTATAAATCAGAATATACTCCAAAGCCCAAATTTTCAATACATACCAATTTTCACCTAATAATGTATACGGCAGAGCAATGTATGCTTAGTCAGCTAGTAACAGATTAAATAATATCGGATACAACTTACTTTCTCTTGTCTCTTTTCACCGCTTCTTCAAGAAAAGCGTAAATAAACGAATCTTGGTCCCGAGGAATAGATTCTATACCCCCGTCGGCCTCCTTACCCATGAATAAAAAGAAAGAAAAATAAATCTCTTCAATGTAATCTATTTCAGACCTAAATTCAAAAAGAATTAACAAACACAAAGAAATAAACATACTTTTCGTGGAGAAGCAGAACGAGGAGTGGACACGAGGCCTGCTTTAAGAGCCAGAGAAATACCATCTCTCCTGCAATAGAGAACTTAGAAATATTAGAATACTTCCAATACCTAACTAATTTTCTTCGCACGGTAACTTACAAACCAGTTAACAGAAAAAATATTTATCAAGAGGTGCTGAATAGAACCTTAGGGTGCCTCTCTTGAGCCGCGGGAAACATTAATTACCTCACATTTTCTATACGATATCAGAACTGCCACCCTAATAAGCGCTTCCGTCACAAAGCTTTCCATTTATTGTTCGGAGCAATTTTGTTATGCCCTCCGAAGCTAGGAAGCGCAGAAGAATTATTTGCCAACAACTTTCACCCATCCTACCACTAAGGCCACAAGCCTCTGGGTTGAGCTAAATGAGGTAAGGGATATTTATATGATAGTCCGGATAACATTGTGATTGGTTTCCAGCTTGGTAGGTTTAAAAAACCGGCCAACGCGTCTCAAACCACCCGAAATATTGGGTTCCGTAGTATTTTTCCTTATAAATTCATTATATAGGTATACTACCGTTATGGTTATTTTCGGATTTCTAGAACAAACTCTTTAGTTTGTTGATAGGTATTCATGACCCTAACAAAAATTATCACTTTAAAGCTTAATAATTCAAAAACCGATCTCTAAATCAAAAAACAGTCTTCCGAGACCCATAATGATCTAAAAGACCTTCCAACACAAAAACTTTCCATCTTATCAGTATGAAATTTTTTTTTTCCAATTATTATACAATTTTTTCTTCCCATACTTTATCGTATGTATATCCAAGCCAAAATACAGGTTTTTCGTACTAAAGCTAGAGTACGGACGGACAGACGGACGGACGGACAGACATGGCGAAACTATTAAGGGTTCCGAAATTTTTTGAACCCTAAAATAATTAAGATCTAACGTCATTCGGCGACATCGACGCGGCGAGCGGGAGGGCTGTCGAGAACGGCGACATGCACGCTCGTCGGGGGATACAGATGGGGAAGTGTCAAGATCCCTGTTACACATTAAATAAAATCACAATCATACCCCTCATGATTCTCTTTTTAGCAGGTA
The DNA here is from genome assembly GCA_018249195.1 of Racta chiria. Lineage (NCBI taxonomy): Eukaryota > Metazoa > Arthropoda > Insecta > Lepidoptera > Hesperiidae > Racta > Racta chiria. The sequence goes on from DWKC01000250.1 coordinate 12,305, forward strand.
AGCAGATAAATCACAAATTAACTCATAACAAACACACGTGACCTGGGGTCAAACATTTGTTTATTCAAATTCGCGAGTCAATGGTCTGCAGGCAAACGGGAACTGCAAGGAAGACGGTCAGTATAAAGATCCATATTCCTAGTTAAGTAATGGATACAAAATTTGCCAGCACTTCAGTTGCAGATTAACACATTTTCAAGGTATAGGATGTAATTATTTTTGCCGCCCTTACCTCTACGTGAGAAGGAGGCCAAACCGACCTCTGGCTTAAGCCTACTGCAGCACATACCATATTTAGAATTGCAATACCACGTACATGGAAGTTAAAAACATTATCTTTATATATATTTCTAATAACTATTACTTATTTTCCTGTTCAATATTATATTGTGATTACTATTTGAATTAATATAAAACATTCAAATAAGACCTTGACCTAACCTTGGAGCGGGATTTACTTCATTCTTTGTATTTTCAACAATGTTGGTGGAAAGATTTTGCAAACTTGTTTTGGCAGATGAGAGCCGCTGGCCATTTGCTTGGCAACACTGGGAAGTTGCAAACCGTTTCGTAATTAAAAAGCATAAAAATGGTTTAAATTAATGTGTACATTACTGTAATACATTAAATTGATCTATCTCGTAGGGTTCAGCCAGCGTTTGCAAAAAGTGTTATCTACGACATCTCATTAGAAACCTGTCTCTAAAATTACCAGTGTTTCTCTACTATTTTATGCACGTTATATTCACATAAGCCTTTATCATGAATCATTCGTATCTATAAAAAAAAACCGCATCAAAATCCGTGGGATAGTTTTAAAGATCTAAGCATACATAGGAACAGACAGCGGGAAGCGACTTTGTTTTCTACTATGTATTGATTATTACGTTGTTCCAAGGGGTTTAAACTCGCTCTTGGCTACAGCTGTTATTGAGTAAGTGGATACATCAAGAAACTAGTGGGTAAACAACACGAACATCTGTACAGTAGTTTCCGAGACTCGATGTCGTTCTGAAAATAGCTGATCAATTAAGTTCGAAGAGTGACAAGACACAGGGCAGAAAGATTATAGGCAACATCTATACATACTTTGCCGGATAACAATTTAAGTAACAAGTTAAATAATAAGCAAGAGAGTGTAGCTAGCCATACGAGCTTCACAGAAAGATGCGAATAGGTCACACAACATTGCCATTTATGGTCCATTACTTTCATTCTAGCAAGTGTGGTTCTCCGCAGAATATACATACAGAGGACGCAATGCATAAGCAGTCACGTGACTCAGCTGTGAGGTGATTTTACAGAACGTTCATATTACAATACTTACGGTAGTGGAATCATCAGTGCCTAGAGAGTTATTGTCCTCGTAGCCGTCCCTCTTTTTCCTGTTATGTTTCCGTTTGGAACCGTCAAATACTTTAAATATTTTTTTACTATCGCTCGACTGACACTCCATCTTATATCGGCAAAAGGATCTCGCAACATCTAAAGGCTATTCTAATAAATAATGCTCATTGATGATACTATTGTAAATAAGTCTCAATGTTTTTTTAAAGTACATATAAAAAAGAGAATTTTTAATGAATAACCAAACGCATTTACAGAATTGAAATATGACAAATTCACGAGAATAATTAAAAAAAGAATGCTGTATTTGACAGTTTGTTAGAATTGATTGCCAATAGTGCTTTGATGTAGATAATAAATTAAACAGTTATTTAATTATTTATATGATTTAAATGTCAGTGTTGCTGAATATTTTTTAAGATTTTTAAGTAATATAAGACTAGAATAGTCTAGTAATATATATATTTTTTCATCCAATTTATATCCAATAAAATCATTCCTTCATTCATAATTATTTGAGTGTCAATATTTGTAAAAG
>DWKC01000251.1:0-14189 GCA_018249195.1 Racta chiria
CCATGAGAGACGCGCAGCTGCCGCGAGATGACGCAGGGCCTCACCCCGGCCGCCGCCATCTCCACTATCTTCAGGCGAATGTGGTTCGGCAGCGGCCGCCCGTTGATGAATACACCCCCCAGTTGGTTCATACGACCCTGACCTGTAACAACAATATTGTGTTAATATGGGAAATTTCATAGGAGCATCGGGAGTAGGATCTGTTACGAGAAGAGACGTGCTCTGTAGTCGGTCATTACTAAGTTGAAGATATATGTGGCTCCGATGTATTCTCCCACACAAGTCACAGCTCTCTCCTCGTAACTAACGACACCTGCATTCACCACATCGCTTCTAAACCAAATGCTAATGCAATTTTTTTATAAAAAACTATCATTATGGATTATTATGAGAAACATAATAGTAAGTGTTGGACTGTTAGTATCCTAAATTAATGACTATCTAGGTGATACAATATACAGAGCTTGCCGATTATCGCCTCTTATTCAACCTACACTAGGATATTTAGGTTATGTATGTATTATTTTAGCAAAGCCGATGACAAGTGAAATAGTTAGTCTACCGAGACTTCAGTCATTACCGTGGGATTGGTTACAGATTATTTAATTCAGTAAACAATTGTAAAGGTATTGCATTTCATGATAATCAAATTGTAATTTCGACTTACATTTCATGGAATATTTTGAGTTTCATTAAGTGAGCTCGATATTCTTATGATGAAATAAATATTTTGAATTTATTTTGAACTGAATTGAGATAGATATATAAGTTCAAATGTTTTATCATGAATGGATATTTCATAAGAATGAACTTAAATGTAACAGTATTCAGTAAAATGCTACCATCTTAAAGTCAAGTAGTGCGTAACACTGATATCAACAATGGTATAATATAGTGAAGTAATTGAGCGTCATACTATTGTTCGGTCCAACTTGTACCCGTCAGCCGTCCCGGCATCGCCTGTCAATTTCACGTACCATTGAGGATTATCTCGACCAAATGTATCCAATTTATTTCGGTAAACTACAGCCTCAAATATAACGTTCGCAAATTGTACAACTCACTGCTTTACACTTGAGGCTATTGACTACTGTTTGCATTTTCATTATTTCTTTGTTTTCATCATTATTGTACTGGGCGTTTTTAGTTACAAATAATTTTTGAATTCTGACTTTACATTTAATATAAATTTACACGTTATATTTTCTATAAGCTTTTTCATAATTATTTACGATACAAATCTTACTATCAAAAATGTTAGTGTATGCTAGCCACTTTATTCCATTACTCCTCGCAACTTTAAAATTAATGAATCTTATATTTATTAAGCCCAAACCCATATCTTCGTTAGAATATATCGTTATTCTCTACATTCAAAAGAAAGTCATTCAATTTTAATTAAAGTTTCACCGAGAAACTCGCGATGGATAATTAAGCCGATTCGATAGTGATTGCAAAATCTGTAAGGATATAAAATATATCACTTCTGTATTTATTAAGGCGTGTGTGAGTAAAGTGTGGCTATTATAATCACATCACGGCCAGTGGTCGGCGACCACCTATCGTCAAAGGATGCCGCCGGTCGTCGATTTTTGCAACGCCTTTGTGGACGCATCTTAGCTTCTATTGAGTCAGCGATCAGAAAAAAATGTGTTCTCTCCCCACAATCATTATATTAATATAGTCAGAGAAAACCTTAGTTTCTTGGCTCAGGTGATCTAAGAGGCCTCGAACTTCAAACTAGTAGAACTTAGATCTTGTCAAGATATGCCCAGGATGTACCTACTGCTGAGGGCCTACATTAATGATTTATGTACCTTCTCCCCATGCCTATGGTTTAATCATGCTTCTAATAAAACGCATCCTTCTTACAGTTATAGACTAAAAAATAGAAAAGATGAATACCTAAAGAGCTGTCCTAAATCCAATCTAAATTTGACAGCATTCTTTGTAGGAAAAAATGTACGGTGGCATCTTCCACTTGTAGAGGCATTTATAGTTTATCAATTTTAAATAATTCCTCAAAGAAACCGCCACATGTAGCCCTCAGACCCCTGGTGGGGAGCCCCGATCAATTAAACAACATGTCAACAAGTATGTCCTTTGATAAAGCGAGGAACCCGAACACAACTACCTTGTTGGACAAAAGTACACCGTAGCCAAAACATCTTACGGTTAATTGTTGTCTACGGAAGGATTCGGGGATATTTCCAACTATACTTTCTATATATTTGAATCTTAAAGTAGAGTTATAGAGTCTAAAATCGTTTGGGAGTACTTTTTTCCCTTTTGTAGTTAGACTGGACTCAAGGCAGTTCTGCAAGCGATCCCCATATTTTTTATAGGAGTCCGTAGACGTTGCGGTGCCTCAAGAGGCCATGTTTTTAAGTGTTAATTTTATGTTCCCGAAATATTTATGATGCATAACGTGTCCATAATAACTTCGTTCGCTATACAAATCTGGGTGGCTCTTTAATAAGATATCGCTTCATTATATCTGAAGAAAAAAATTTAAAAAATATATTTTGTCTTTAAAATACAACATTTTACCCAAAACATACAAAATGACCATAAATTAAATGTAAACATCTGTTACGTTTCCTGTTAGAATGGAACACATAGTTGTATCGACTACTCCAGTGACCTACATTTGTAATAAAGTAAGTTTTCATGGCAAAACAGGATCAGTCAAATGCACAATTGTCAAAAGGTGCGCAATAAAGGAACCCAAGAAAGGGGCCTCAAGTGCACAATGCGTAATACAATTCGCAAACATTGTAACGATATTAACGCAAAAGGAGGCGAAGTTAACAACAAATTCAAACATTGTTGGTGAAGCTAATCGCCCGGAAGCACTTCTCGATCATGCACCACTGTGTTACGACAATAGCCGCTACCAGGGTGGCATGCTATTTAAATAAAAAACTAAAGATATTCGATAGCTCAGCAGTCGTTGTTACTCACGTGTCTTATTCATAGCAACGCAAGACTAACTTCTCCAGAACATAATCTCATACTAAGCACAAGATACAGACACCGTAAGGCGAAACGTATATAAAATTTTCTCCTCACAATAACATAATCGTGTTCTGATTCGTTCAACCGCCGCATTCATGTTAGACGAAATTGAAACAGAGTCAATAATTTAATAGTAAACGTACGAGGCACACCGTGACCGAATAAATGAACATTTTGTTATTCTCCATTCGCATTTCTGTGTCAACTTTAATTAGCAATCACAATTTTCATCAACCATCTAAGTACAGTCGAGTTATCATTGGCATTGTTGGCTCGAGATTGGATTTCCTAACTCGATTTTTGCGTTGCCGAATTTCATTTACAAATAGCCCGACTCCGATTTCATAATCTTGTAGCTCATCTCTGTTGCGTCGAAAAGAAGAAACCGATATCCAATTGCGTGTTTGGTAAATAGTGACGACAGTTTCCAAATTCACTGACCTTTTTTCGAAGGTCGCAATGTCGTCTATGAAGTGTCTAAATTGTTCGTGACCATGTCTCATCGGTTGCTTATTAATTTCACATAAACAGCTCTACATTCGCGTCGTGTGTTGACCGCGTTCATTGTCGCGGATTATTTCTACAGTACTGGCAATGGTATGGAAAGAGAAAACGGTCAATGAAAGCCATAAATACGAGTGTACTGATATTCCAACTTCACGCGCAGGTATTATGCCAATCGCAATTAAAAGGCTTAGCTCCAATGGAATAGCTTAAACTGATTGAACGTCAGATTTGACACAGTACCAAAAAATATAACAATAAAAAAGTAATATTTTTTAAAATAGGCATAAACCAATCACTAAAATCAACAATCGACAACGTTTGGACGTCAATTGGTTGGAAACGTTACAAAATCGGAGCATTAGCAAGAACATTTTTCACAGGTACTTGCTAACATCGTTACAGTGATAGTTTATAATGGTCCAAGTCGATATTGTGTTGTGTAAATAAATCGTAAACCCCGTTTTCACAATCATAATATGTTTCTGCCTGCAAATCAATTTCACGTAGCGACATTAATGTGGGTATAGTAAAATTTGATATGAGCCTTACGTCACGCCGCACACCGCTTTCTTCCACATGAGTTACTTCACGATAACCAAGCGCAGCCGATTCTATGAATCAGCATCTCGCTGGAAATCAACCGCTATATTTTCTAGACATCAATTATAACTTACGTATATTACAGAAGGTAAATTTCAACGTATATTACAGTATATAAATAGACAAACTTTTGGTTATCAGACTTAATTATGTACTATTCAAATCATTTATTTCGTCTCGGGAAAGTCTCAGTTAACGAAAGTCAAAAAGCTAATTGTAAGTCGCTTACCTGAATTCGAAAATTAATAAAAAAATTTCTTAAATTTTAATTATACATTACAAGACAATTTATATGAATATCGTCCAATGTCTCGACAGACAACATCTAACTGAATATTATAATGCTATATCGAATTTATAATATTTACATTAATATATAATGAAGGCTATGATCGAAATATACTTTTCATACAATACATATTGCATATTTAATAGAATGTGCTTAAATAGATTCAAAAAGGTACTTCGTTAATCAAAATCGATATTGGTGCTGATAACGCAGTTCAGCACAATGGATTTATTCCTTAGAGTTGCTACAAATTAAGTTACAGTGAATTAAAACCGCGTTGACAGAAACAGAAAAATGATAAAAGCCAGTCGTGACGTGAGATGACAAAGGCGCTATCAAATTTCATTACATAGTGATTTCTATTCGTAACCTGTTAAAATTCATTTATACACTAATAAAATAAGCTATTGCTATCCAAAATCAAGCAACAAAAGAAGAAATGCCATTTGAATGGGCATTAGAATTGGGCGGCACTTACAAAGGCGATGTCATTCCATTAAGCCTTCTTCAAGCATTTGAAGTATTCTGTGTGGCCCGGGTCGCGTGGCGCGAGGTGTAAGCAATCGAATATCAAATCAATTCTATTATACTTTCATACGTTACATGGCAAAATACCATAGTACCTACTCAGATTAAAAAGATAAGTACAATTTACATAGCTGGTGTACACGGTCCTCAGAACAGCTTGCAACACGCGGAAGATGAACATTTCATCGATTTAAGGTTATATATCATAGTAATCTTTGCGGTTATCAATAAGCTATAATTTTATACAAAACTATTGAAGCTTTCGACAAAGTCAGAACAATTTTGAATTGTTTCGAGGAATATACTAAGAAAGGAAAGAACCTTAGAAAATGTTGACCTTTAGACCCTTCAAACGGAAAGTTTCCCTAAAGTTAATTAACAACAAAATTTAGTTGCTTGTTCATTAGGGCAGTTTGAGTACGGAATAGTTAATACACCTTTACAAGAAATCAATTTGACTACAAATTGAAATTAAAATTTAAAAAAATCTTTTCTTTAAAATCATTCAGCGGAAACGAATACTGCAAATAATCATAAAGATATCATTAAAGTTAATAAATCAACGTTTAATAAATTAAACAAACTAGACACACCTTTACAATAAAGTAAATACTGTTGCCAAATTGAATGAATAATAGCACTTAGTAACGCCCCGTTAGACTCCAAAAAGTTTTAATATAGCATTTTGCAAAATGCATAATATACTAACTGCTGCAATTGGTAGCACAGTATATGCAACAATGCAGGTCTACGCAGGCTGTGACCTAATCTGACCCGGCACCAGCAGCCGCGTGCTGGTGCACAGCTATTCTAATTTCTTGCTTCATATGACTCGCTCTTCATCGTTTATTATTTTAATATTTAGTGCAAAACGTTCTACGTCATCAACATATTCTGTTTTATGTTTAGATTCTACCACTGTTTCGTACATAAATTCAAATTGCTTTCATCGTTGGTATTGGCAAACTTTCAAAAAGGCCGGTATTTCAACAAATCTTCATTGTTTTTCAGCCGTTTTTAGTTGGTCTTTCTTTATAACGTCGATCATTTCCTTACTTGTTACATCAAGGGCATCATGGCCCACGCTACCTTTGACCTAGTGGTCAAATCATCAGGCATCATCTGTGTCCATGCACTCAAAATAAACAAACAATTTTTCTTATCAAACATTAGTACCTACATCCTTTATAATATCTTTCTGCAAATCAATCTATAATATTGAATTGGCTACTTAGTTTATTTGTGTGGTAAAATCTATGTATGTGTGCAAAAAAGTATCTTACTGTCTATCCAAATGGGCAGTAACATCTACAAAATACATTCGATCTAAATGTAGTACATTTAACACAACCAGAGAAGTTTGTTAGTATTATTGGTATGTATATATACTTCGGTATATTAGTGATATAACATGAGTTGTACAAACTTGATACAGTGTCAATACAAGTATAGAAATAACAATAAGTCGTCTTTACCTACGACATTTAATAACAGTCGTGTTCTATTCTAGTAATTTATTTGGTATACAAGTACAAGTACCTTCGCTCCCCACAGAAGTGCGGGCCAACTGTACAAACTGTGGCAACGCCTTTCGGCATGTTAACGCTCATAATATAGGTACCGACGTAATGAATGGAACAGAATATTTTATTTTATAGAGCCGTGTGTTTAAGAATGCCCTGTTTGACCTCATTTGGTATTCATACCGCGCTATGTACTAATTTGACGGGCCTTTTCTCTCCTATAAGAAATGGCCCCTTTGACGTGGTCACTTCTCGCCGCCGTTTTAACACAGGTACTTGTAGGTATATTAATGAGTTCAAGGCAGGATGTTAACTTGCATTCATAGTAATTGACTGACATTATTAACAACTACCTAGTAGGGATACATATTAAAGAATTTACATATAGTTTTTTTGCCCGCGGCTTCATGTTAAACTTCGTTAGATTAAGAATAGATAGTTGCTTTATATTTCTTTATATTCAGACCGATCCGAAGAGGTTCAGTGGCTACATACTCGTACAAAAATCAGCACAGGCAGTCCTCGGAACTGTCGACTAAAGTTAAAACTAAAACTACTGCAACAGTATTTTTTTATTTAACTTTGGTATTTATAATTAATACATATACTATAATTTATAATAATATTATATAAATGCGAAAACTAGTGATAATGGATGGATGTTCGTTATTCTTTCACGCAAACACTACTAAACGCAACTGCATCGAATTTGGCACACAGATACATTCAAGTTCGGAATAACATAGGGCACTTTTTATTAACACTCCCCGCGGGCGAAGCCGCGGCCTGAAACTAGTATTATAAATCTTCATAATCAATTTATAATTTCAAAACGATTATAAATCTAGGTATCACAGCCCCACTCCGAGCAATATTTGGAAAATAACTGCTTTGTTTTTGTCATAAATTTATCTCCTTTAAAATATGTTAGAAGAACGTACCAACTCAGTGTTGTCCACATCGACCATTTGCGTTGGTCACTTTTGTACATAAAACTATTAACACATTTCAAGTAATATGATTATCCAAAACGCAATATAAACAATCACTTATAGTATACATAGATTCTACACTGATCGTCGCCGGTCTGCCGCACACTTGGTTACTAAACCTGTCTAGTCTTGGGATCATTTCTCCACAATGTTCTCGAAGGAATGTAATTCTGTCCTATCCGTTAAAGGGCTAACAGTGAAATAGATGTTAATTATCAGAAAGACTTGGCTAATATTAGATAGCTACTAGTGTCGCCTACATACCTAACATATATACACATCCATCTCACGCACGTCACACTCACACAGTCGTCTTGAAGACGAAATTACGCACAATTATTTGTAATCTATATATCCATAATTTATAAAATTAACATTTTAACGTTAAATAATCACACACCTTTTTTTGTTTTTTCTTTTAAGTTTCTTCTCACCAATGTATATTACATAAAGACTGTATGATGACATTATAGGCAACCTATGTGAGCGACATGTATGGCTCAGTAGAACATACTCCATACGCTGTTCCAATGGAGATTGGTGAAGGAGTCAGCGGTCGCCATGTGTCGTCAGTTTGTGTGTCACGCCGCCCGACTCTACAAAATGATACTGTAAGGTGTAATGATGAGAATAGCGTATGATTGAACCAATAAAAGATGAACCGTGATCACTCATCACTCAATAACATCATTTGGGTGACCGCTAGTGGCTATATTTCATCAGCGCTTCCGTGCTTCGGAGGGCGCGTAAAGCCGTCGGAACCGGTTGTTATCGTTAGATAGCAAACGTTAAGCCACGTCGGAGGCCTTTGGGTGGCATAAAAAAACCACCGACATTTAGGTCGGCGACTATCCCGCCATTAACCGCAATGGAGCAGAGTGGTCAGTGTGAGGAGGGACCGTGCGTCGGTCATTAACGTCATCGCCAGTCAGCCAACGTGATAACGTATCGATATTAAACTCAAGCTGGAGAACAATGATTATATGAAACTAAAACTGACCCTGATCTTATATATTTGCATGCATTTATAAATATATTATAGGAAGTGACAACCCGAGATGTAATTATTGATTATTTGAGTAAATTAGATTATTATTGGCGTGTCAATAGCTAATGCAAACTGTATAATCTGCTGCAGATTCTTCGTCTATTAAAGTCACAAATGTATTTCTAGTACGGGACCTAACCATTTAAATTTAATGGTAAATGATTCTTGTATAAAATTTGAGCAGTTTTTGAAATGATTCCGTTCAACAGGCAGATTGAAGCTATGTAATATGTACGTATTAACATTAAAACTTCCATTACAGTAAACGATTGCCAACGATGCTAGATAACGCAGCTAAGAGCATAATTTGCCCGGAGACAATGATTATGATCTTGCACAAAATAAATCGATTTAACTTTCATCGATATCGATAGATCACGTCGATATGCTATAAGACCTCGCACTTCAGTACGAACTGTAATTGTACAATCGAAGCGTAGGTTTCTACTAAATATGCAAAAATATCGAGTAACATCTAAATGAATCTAATATCCGTTATATCAATTTGTTTATTAATAGATCGGCATAAATTATGGCAAGTGAGGGCCTCGGAGGTTGCGACGAGGCATGTCGCGGGGGAGGGAGGAGGGGGGCGTCATATTATGCGGGTAAAAGAGCCTGTCGGTGCCTTTGATCCGAGCCAACGCCGCTCGCGTACGAGATGCGCGCCGCCTGTCCGAAGCTGATATGAATGTGACTAAACCTTGATTATGGTACTGAACTGTTTATGGAGGCCACCGATACCGATTGCCGAATGTTTTATTGTTTGAAAACTTTCCGGATTTATTTTATATTTCGACGTTATTTTATTGTTATTGTCATTTGTAATGCTGCATCACCAAACATATCTTTTACTCTTTTCATATATACGAGGAAGTTACAGAAGTTCCTACTTTCAATTGCTTCATACTAGCTTACTGTAATCTTCCTATCCGATCCAACCACCAGAATTTCTCTTGCATTGTGAAATCTCCATAGCTCCATACGAGCTCTCTCGGGTGAGCGATTCGTATGAAAATTATAAGGTACAGGCGCTGATCGGTATCTGCCTTCATCGGCTCCGTCACCTGGCCGCAGGCGACGTCGACCGACGGACACTTTATACGAACTAATACCGATATTAACTTCCTTTAAATTCCTCCCTTACCTGATTCCTAAATACCTACATCTTACTCATAAACTCATTTTAAAGCCATCCTTAGCTAAACTCTCTCCGATGTTTCGAATACATTTCGAATCTTTATCTGGGACATTTGGACATATATATATACATGCTATAAGTAACTGGTTAAAAGTTCTTACTTTTTGGAAAGTAACATATGATTTAGCAAACAATTAAATTAAATAAGTACTTAATTGGATTCTGGTTTCCTACTTTTATTGGATCAATTGGTCAGTTACTGATCGTAATATTTTAGAACACGAGGACGTTTTAAAAATGATTGAATAAAAAATAAAAAGGCATCATGTTATTTTTACAAATGACTACGCGTCGCATATTTATGAGTAATCTCCTTTCATCTTTTCGTATTACACAAATGTTTTCTGAACGTCCAAGCCACAGCGAGGCGTCCGTGACACTAAGCCAGATTTATGTTTAAAAAAGTTATATAATTTAGAAACGAATTAAATATTTAAGACTATAAAAGAACCTAAAAGAATTTGAGGGGCAAATCGACAGCAAAGTTGTACGTTTTGTAGTTTGAAAACATATCCAACTCAAGCATGCCTTTGGGCTTACCCACGGCGCGTGAGTCATTCTATAAATGAAGGCTAGCATCAAAATATAATATAACAGACATGGAACAGGAAGTAATATTATTTATTTATAATTATATTAAATGTTTACTCGGGGTGTAATACAATTATAATGGCTCAAAAAATGTAAAATTGTGAGTATTTTCACCAATACTTACAACATTTTAATGCATTATTGTACGAAAAACAGTAAAACTGTAATGGATGCAAAATAGTTCCATAAACATTACAGTTTTTTAATATGCTAATGTACACTACTCTTTATAATAATTCCTCAAGATATTTTAAAAGGCGAGAGTATCGTCGGCATTCTTTTAAGTTGTCCATCTCGTTTCCTCTTCACTCGTGCATATAGCAGTTTCTCACTTGTTAATATTACTTAGACGAAACAGGTCATAAGTTGAAGTGACATTTTTAACAATGCAGACGAAATGTTTTCGTATGCTAATGATTTATGTGTAAAACCGTCAGTGTTAGAGCTTTTTGGAGCGCATTCGTTCGTAATTTATACAGCGGAAGTTTTAAAGGCTAAAGCAGTGCACGGGGAGGGAAACAATGGAGTATTTAATCCTACTATATACTAGTATATTGAAGCTGGGTGCTCGACATTGCAACCGACGTCATCGATAACAATGTAGCGCCGTATCCTGTTATTCCATTGCCCTTTCTTATTCCTTGAAAGTGGTTTAAAAATGAAACTGTAAATAACAAGCAACCAAAACAAATACAGAAGTTGAAATTTACGAACGGTTGTCCGTAAAACCGTTGACGTTAAAAGATGTCACCCGCAATAAAATTTAAACAGAGACGCGACAGTGGAAACAAAGGTTGTTCACTACTTTTATGATGGGTAATAATTTCTTACAAATCTATAGTCGAGAGAACTTAGAGCTCAATACGTTTTAATAATAGTTCGTTTTTGTGACATTTATATTCTTCAAATTTTAAGAAATCGTTATTAGTACATAACAATTATCTTCAACAAAAACATTTAGATGTGTGATATTCCTTTTTCTGTTTATTTCTACGTTAATTTGCACTAGATTAGTGATAATAGATACACATTAATTGAGAGATGAGGAACATGGTCCTTGTGGTACCTGCGGCGGTGTCCCGTGCCCGTGTACCTCTTCACGTTCTATAAAGTCGTCATAAAGTGAAGTCATTACTTTGCAAATCCCAAACAAGCGCCTAACATTAATCTCGATCTCATCTCTTATCTAAACGGATAATCAATGAAGTCAATTGTGCTTGTAATAATGACTCTTAAGCCGATACAAAATCCATCTCTCATACTCATCTGAAGAGACATTTATCAGCTGAGAAATTTAAAATGTGATCAATCTTCGAGTGTTTTCTTTTCAAATTAAGATCAAGATCACTTAAAGAATTACTGGAAAGAGACAATAGACGAAGTCGTGACAAATTATTTATAACACCTAGAGAAACTTGGATTATTTCAAGTCCTTGACCGTGCCGGAGCTGGGCGAAGAAGGTGATCTAATGAAAGGAATTTAAGATAATAGGATTTTTATAAACAGTTTCTCGTCCCGATGACAGAGGATGAAATATTGTTTTATAGGCGGCCATAAACGACCACTTTGAGCCTTATGATTTCTTCATGATTTTATAGCTTTATGGTTTGTTTCGTCCCTCATACATAGTGAAACTTGTTCGTTAGACGTTTATGACGCCATATGGTTGTCTTCCCCATGTTATTCACCACTAATCATCTGCTAAAAACTTTATGATATCATTAGGTATCTTCATGACGTGTTGCATTTAGCGCGTCGTAAACAAATTAAACATTTTTAAATTTCAAACTGTTTCAAAATAATAGTGTGACATTTTGGTATCAGCTATTCGTATTAATTCTATTCTTGCCAATAATTTAAGTGCAATGTCTCTTAATTATTATTATTAAATATTTATTATCCTCATATATACAATATACAATCTTTGAATAACATTAATAGACTGATACAGACATATAATAACGTGCATAAATTAGGTTCTATATTAGAGTCTTACTGAAAACAACAGGTACTAACAGACACCGTGGCATAGATCGTTTTCTTGATTGTTATTAAATCACAATTTTCAATGTTCTTACCTTTCTCTAAATGTGCAGTTTGATTGTCCACTGTAAACATCCCTTGTGTCTTTGTATTTTCTCAATATAACCGCTTTTCATTATTATACTTACACTATTTGTTGATTTTTAAAAACTTTAATGTATAACGCTCTCTTCGACGAATCAACAAACATAAACTGAAGGGACTGGAAAACTTTTAAATATTTTTCAAAATCTTACCTTGAAAAGAATATCCTGTGAAGTACGGAGTCATGTTGAGTGTTGATACCGCCATCGAAGCCGGAGCGACGCTGTGTTACTGTCAGAGGACGGCACGAGGCACTAGATCAGTCTTAGCACATGGAAAAGTCCCAGAAGATCACAAATTTTGTCGACACTGTCACAGGTTGCACGCAGACATGATTACGTAAACGGAAACTGCGAGTGTCTAATCCGTGTTACTTTGAAGACAGCTCAGTGGCCACTGACGTGTGATGTAAAGATGTATTTCGACTCTCAAGTGTAATCTTTCACAATCAGCGGTGCAACAAAAAATGGACAAACTGGCCGCCTCCAGCCTTCGACACCGTCACCTGATCGTCTGTCTCGTTCACTTCGTGGCGCGGTCGCGTCGAATGGCGGATCGTCAGTCCCAAATGTACCTTTCAAATTATCGATTGTTGTGTATACCAATTCACTGAAGGTTGTTTTAACTTATATTACACTCGAAAATTAATTTGCTATTTAAATGAGAAATTTTGTTTCAGAGATATAGGGATTGTTTTCGTCGGCTTGGAGCTGCGGGCACGCCGGTGTGCAAGTGGGACAGCACTATGGGATCCGGTATCTTCAAAGTGAAGAGCGCTTACATTTAACAATGTGTGAGTCGCGCCTGAGTCGATGCTGCGTGACGAAAAACACGAGGCGTGTTGCCACCGAGATCTATGCCTACAGCCGTTTGCGATTGGTCAAAATTTGTGTTGGGCGGAGTTTGATGCACACCATGACAGAATATTAGTGTGTTGGTGAGAGTTAATTGCATCGCTCGGTTCGTGTATGACACTATTTGGAGGGTTCTATAATTTTTCAGCACTCCTTACTATTACGTTGGCTTATTATTTCAGCCAAATTCAGCTGGTTATGGTCTTGTGACACGCGACGTCTGTTGTGTTGTATATTTAGTAACGCCTTCAATGTAGGTGATCATTTTTCTTCATGTCTCATATACTACTGGTTTCAATTGTTCAAAATTACCTGATTGATCCAAATTACCTATTGATTCAATGGAAGCAAATAATAGAATCTACCCTACATGTGAGGGATAGGTACAATTTCGTTGCAATATAAATTTTGGCTAAAAAACCAGCAGTTCCCTATTATAGAGAGAATTTGGGTAGATGAAGTATATAGCAGTGTCCTTACCTCTCTATTCAAGTACCTATCTATGTATACCATAGAAGTACTAGAAATAGAAAAGACTGAAGATCACCGCTATTGGTTGTCGCTACATCCTATTATTATTGTTGCCGATGATGGACATCGTGACGTCCACTCGCGACATGATCGCAGTCGCACGGGCACGGCCCAATGTATCGCCGGCCATGAAGAAAAAATAATTTTAAACCTTTTTTGATATCTTCAGGATTGCTATAGTGCCATAGTGTTCTAAAATGCAAGTAATTTTTACTTGGTTGATTGACCTAGACGTGAAAGAACGAACTGTTTACAGTTCTACGTGCTGGAACTGTCTATGGAGAAAAATTGTAACTTAGCCTTTGTATCGTAGGAAAATTTCTAAAAACATAAAAAATATCAATCAATTACTAAAATTTTAAAAACAAAATAATTCATT
>DWKC01000252.1:0-14188 GCA_018249195.1 Racta chiria
GTAGCTGACCGGCACAACTAGTCGGCCATCCCGATACTTTCGAAAACAACGCGATTTTATTTTCCCTGTGTTCCCTACATCCATCAATCCACACTGTAGTAGCATAGAGTAGGCTCTAGGATAGGAGGCATATCTAAGGACAGCTATGAGGAGAGATCCGAGACCAGCGGAGGAGGGACGCAGTTGATGAAAAGGGACGAAAACAAACGACGAAAGACCCATCACAAGTAAAAACAAACACCACATGAAATGATTCAGTCAAAGCGCAGAAGTAAAAGAAACGGGGAGCGTGAAAATAATTCAACGTAATCAATAATAATAATCACACATTGACCGTGATTGAAAATGCGCCATGATATAATTACAACAATTGGTCAGTATATCGCGTGTGTTGTCCAATATAAGATCGATTGGGCTTTTCTAAACTTGCCAGAATCAGATCGCCTTAGGTGCAGGGTCTAGTAGTAATAGACTCTAGTGGTAGGGTTAGGCGATGATTCATATCCTGCAGAACGGTAAAAGGTATAACAACATAAAATACGTAGGTACAAAGAAAAAAAACAAATTTATTCCATTAAATGCTTACTGCAGTTAGACCCAAGTTTATATATTACTAGATTTCGCCCGCAGCTTCGCCCGTGTGGTATGTTGATAAAAAGTATCTTAGGTATCTTAATTCCAGACATCCATCCATCCTCACAAAGTTATATATATAAGTTATATATCCTCACAAACTATAAGTAGGAAATACGATATTTATGTAACATTTAATTTGGTTTTAGCACTATGAAATTGGATAGCATTCAGATATAACTTTTGCCAGTATGTAGAATGGTTTTATCACAGCACAGCGCTGGTATTCTGTGCGAATCATTTTGGTGCGAAGCTCTTCCAGTTCTTCGTAAATTAGCCTTCTGTAGATGCAAAATGATGTTAAGTAATACACCAGTGTACTTGTAACTATATCAGTATGCGCCAGGGACGAACGCTTCCTGATGGCCGCGTTCCCGGCCGGCCGCTATGTTCATTTAATTGTATAATTCGAATCGAGGTTGCCAACTGCTTCTACAATCTATGTACGAATCGTTCCAGAACTTATGTTAGTTCCCTAAAGCACCAAAGGCTCGTGAGTCACGAGAAACTAATATTTTATGTGTTTTTGAAGACTAACTTAATATTGTTTTATTTACAAAAATATTATTTTAAAATGTGATGCAAAGATGCATAGTGTTGTAGTGAAATATAGGAATAAATTATTGATTTGCTGAGTTGCTGTGTTTACTGCTCGATGAAGCAGCTTTTCGAAACTAAACAAAATACGTTGATAAGTACTTTACAAATTACAATAACCTTCAATCTTCATGAATAAATATTTTTTAAATTGAATTAAAAAAAAGTAGTGGTGGTACACTAGAAGGAGACCACATTACTAATATCGAAGTGGCGTTGCTCTAAAAAGATATTGGAATTGCTTAAAATATTTTACTATCACTGATATAGTCTTAACAGACAACCTATCACCACGCGACTCGTATCGCAGAATACATCCAGTGCGTTACCTCAAACATTACATAATCTATAAATATTACGTGGCGTGTCCGCAGTACTAAATTGTCTTACTGCTTCACACTGGGTTTCCCCAAGATGTTATGAATCCTACAAAGGACATTGACACGTCAGTGCATCACCTGGCTGCCAAATGTATACTTGTAGTACCTATATCTCTGTGTACTGTCACTATTCAAATACAACCAGTCACTTCACATCCTTGTTTCGTCCTGGAATTCAAATGAACCTCTATCTATCTACGTATTTTGTATCTATAAAGCTACTGGGCAACTGTTGCAGCAGCTTTGCGGTGTAAAACAGAGATGGCGCCACTTGTTCTTGATTTACACCGTTAATTTGTCAATAAATTTATCAGATAAGTCATTTTTGAAAATAGAACATTCTGCGCACTCGCGATCGTTATCATACCGTTCTCAGGAACAGTAATGTATTAGTACGTTCCAATTACATGGAGTGGGTTTCCTTTTTAAGGGCTCCATCCAAACTTGGTTTCAAGGTAACCTCTCCTACTCGAGGTGTATCATGCTGCGTAACAGACTGTGTTAACCGAATTGCCCTTCTGTCGTGATACGGCACGATATGACCTTTAGCCATCCTCCTTCCCATTCTTTTTCTGTCTGTGTCGATGCCTGGGGTCCATGGGTGACGGTGATCATTTATAATCAGGTAACCCTCGATTACCTGCTTATAACATGAAGAAGTAAGGGATTTTTTGGGTCAAGTAATCAATTAGAAAAAAAATGTATTTATTTACAATGATCTACACTAGCTGGCGGCATAGTAACCCTCGGTATACCAGGTATTTAACATCAGGAAGCAAGTCACTTCGCCTATAATATAAAATAAATAATTGCCGTCAAGTTGTCAGTAAGCAGCTAGTCAGTATTCAATGAATAAGTTGACCTTTTATAGACTAGAAACAATGTTACGGTGTATATACTCGGATGTAATATTTAACTATAAATCAATTTACGAATAATTTAAACAAATTAATTCAATTGGAATGTCTAGTATGAACTTGCATCCTTGTACGGCTTACGAATTTTACTCAACATACAATGGACAACTAGCTGTACAATTAGATATAATATTACACACACCTACTTTTCGCAAAAGTCAATGGTCTCATAATAAAACAAAGTAGATGTTTCATTAATATTTTATAGATGTACGATTGATAATGAAGGTAGGTGTGTGTATTTGTAACTTAATATACTACAGGTGATACGCAGGTAGGTTAGGTTAGGTTAGATATGTCCCTGTACGCTCAGGACCAGAATACGAGCTACAGTATCCCCTGCATGTCGTAAGAGGCGACTGAAAGGGAGTTTTCGGCAATATGGCCGGTAAATATCGCACATAACCCTGTGTCACTCACACGACACTTGGTACCTTTTGAAGGTTTCCCCCCCGAAAACAAAAAAAGGTAAGGTTAGATATAGTTATATTGCATGTACAGATAATGGTTCTGGAAAGATCTCTAAATGAGGCTCGCCTGCATCCTCCAGCTAAGTAGAAGCACAACATAACTTTGCTGTGTTCTAGAACCATCTCGAATTCCCTCATTCTCCTACATTGTCGATCGAAAAGGCTTTTATAATATTTTAGGATGATTAGTATCTACAGAAACTAAACAATAGGTAGGTTTAGATTATAAAAGTAAAACGAAATGAACGCGTCAGGTCAAGTAATAAATATTTTCCCAGACTACATCACACATTAATTTAAATGTACACTTAAAAGTATTAAATCACAGGTGTTTAAAAAAAGAACAAATGTCAGAAGCAAAGGTAAGTAGCGAGTTACAATGCGGACTTGTTATGCATGTGTGTCCGGTGAATACAAATTACGATATTTGGCGGTCAAACCACAAAACACCGCTGTATATTTATTACTCATGTGTACACACCATACAACCCATACGACACATAGATACTTATATGGAATATGAGAATCAGTTTATGAGAATTTAGGCTTGGAATGTTATGATAATTGCTTCCGGTCACATAATTTCACGGAAAAACTGTTTATTGAACGATCATATGATATTTTGTGACGTTATCACACGAATGTCATCTTGGCTGCAATATAAATTAAGCACTTCGTTGAGTTAATCAAAGATTAAAAATGAAGCAAAAAACTACAGCCTATCGTTCACTCGGACTCATACGTATTATTGTTATCATTTACCGCTAGATGGCGTTACTTGTACTCTTGCTTGCTTCGACATCAATTTGTAGATATTGCTAATAAAAACTTAAAAAAGTATTAGGAACTTGTGCGGGCATGATTTAATACGAGCTATTGAACTGAAATCTTGTCCACAAGTAATTAGTTCTTAATCTTCGAACTATGTAACTAATTAATACTTTATAGGAAGGAAATATAGGAAGTAAATCTATAGGGAACGTCAAGAAGAAAAACATCTTCCTAACCACATTTTATAACTTGAGCTCTTGATTTATTAATTTAGTACCAAAAAATCCATGCAGATTAAGGCCTCCTATACACTTGAAAGAAATTAGTATGGAGTAAAATCCCATTTTATAGCAAAAGCTTTCCTTGAAGTTGTTAAAAATATTTAGTTCATTAATTTTCTCTTACAATCCGAATAAAGTATAATCGGTAAACTTTTAATTGAAATGCATGCGACCTTATAAATATTGTGCGCTAAACAGGATAGTATTAAACCTATTTATGTAAATATTATTATTAAAATATTGATTGTAAAATCAGGATAATTACAACAGACCGTCTATAGTAGATATACATACGTGTGTTAGCTGTGGTTTAAGGTCCTGCGGGTATATTGTCTGTGCCATGATTCAGTGGGGGCATGCGATCACGTTTGAAGATACTCCTTTGAATTTTATTTTGTCATTGAGACATCCCCGAGCGGATGTTAGTTATTACCCTTAATAGGTCGTCAAATACGCCACAAGTCTTTTAAGAATATTAAAAACTATATACCGCATCAACCTGGAAATTTAACGTAATCTTTTAATTATTAGAGAAATAATATTTTAAACTGTACTATAAAAAAAACAAATGCTTACGCACCTATACCCCAACAGCAGGTATCCCTTTGACGCGTTTGAAAGGGACAATACAAATAACACCCGTGAACAAACATTTACCTGTTAAATAAATGCTGCGGCCGGGAATCATATCTGGGACCCCTCACTTCACAGGCAGGATCACTACCTACTAAGATACAGGGCCATTCAAATATATCTAATGTAACTAATCATTAATAATTTGCAAACGTTACTCTTCGAAACGTTCATGGCCCGGAGTTGCGCTGGACCAGACACCACACACACAGCTACGAATGCCCGACGACGGATCTATAAACGCACCCTATTTTCAGAACTGCAAAATTGCAAGCGTCCACAAGGGAGGCAATGCCTTCAACATAAGAATGCTTTGAAAAGACATGAAAAGATGCAAGATAGACCCAAGTCAAATGGGAGGACAAAACAGCGCAACGTCCGCAGTGGAGGCGT
This sequence comes from Racta chiria, assembly GCA_018249195.1. Taxonomy (NCBI): domain Eukaryota; kingdom Metazoa; phylum Arthropoda; class Insecta; order Lepidoptera; family Hesperiidae; genus Racta; species Racta chiria. The sequence goes on from DWKC01000252.1 coordinate 5,076, forward strand.
ATCATAAATCAGCACGTCTGGGAGTTTGAATCGGAACTGCGTGCTGTTAGACATAAAACAAGATGCATTGGAGGCCAGCACACCAACGGCTTTTCAATATTATACACAAAACGGTCTTCTCACGTGCCCAACATGTGGTAGAACCTTCTCTGGCGCGGTAGCCACCAACGAGCACACCACCGAGCTGATAACAAAAGCTGCCACCTTTCGTAAAAAGCGATAAAACAGTCGCCAAAGCCAAAATCGGCTAGAAACTCATCACCATCATCATCGCGGTGGATTGTTTCGATCGTATGTGATCGAAAAAGTTAATCAACAGCGGGCGCGGTCGGTAGAAGGATGGGTGACCGCGACACAAAATTGCATGAGCGCTTCCGAACTTCTACGGTACGAAAGCCATCGGTCCCGATAGTTCTCCTTTCTGGCAGCGCGTTAGTGGCCAAGCCTGGTGTTGATAATGTGTTATGTCCGTCGGACGCTGTGATGGTGCAGGGTACATGTCTGCTCGCTTATAAAAAAAAACCATTTCAAGTTTAATTTATTTAAACCGAAACTAATAATCCTAGTAGTGATGTCACTGTAATTTATCTTAGGTTTGTAAACACATTATTTTTGTCGTATTTGTCGAGTGTATCCAGCTGGGGTCGACGTGAGGTGTAAACTCCGACTTCCTGGTAACCGCTGTGTACGTTGCGAGGGAAATGTCAAGGTTGCGTCCGCTCACTTCCTTTGCTCAGTACTACGATTACCGTCTCTACAAATAAATGTAGGTAATATTTAAGCATTGCGGAAAAACGCAACGGAATTTCCCGTTAGCTGTTTAGGGAGATATGATGTTAATTAATAACTGATGTCCAACGATACACCGAACACACAACGAACACGATTGCAGTGATAGCCTTAATATTGCAGTGATAGCCTAATGGTCTGAACGATGGTCTCTTGAATAGGACGTCCCGGGTTCAAACCCTGCTGCGCGCACCTCTAATTTTCAAAATGATGTGCGTATCAGAAGTTGATTATCACTTGCTACGGTGAAGAAAAACATCGTGAAGAAACCTACACTTCCGAGAGTTCCTCAAAGGTGTGTAAATTATATATTTTTATAGTTTTTGTTATAAATTTCATTATTAATATAGGTAGGGACTTGGTATTGTTAACTTCTTGAATTTCGTTAAGTTAGCTCTTGTTTCCTAAGACGAAATAAATGATTTGATTCGATTTGATTTAACAACGAAGACCGATGCCTTTGCATGGCCTCCGAAGCACGAAATCACTCATGATTTTTTGCCACAGAGCCATTTTTTGGTACTTATCTATTTTCCGACCGCGCCCACTGTTGCTTAACTCGGCTAATTGCTTACAATCGACACGAGCTTTGAGCGCTTTTTCATTTATATATTACTACCCAAGAACTCGTCTAATGGCGCTTATAATGTCTCTACATAAAGCTTTGGCCAACGCGACTCTCCCGTTCACTCTCACGTAGTTCGTAGAAGTCATAAGAGATGGCGCTACATTCTAATAAGATCACTTGTGTATAGGCGACAAAGAAGAACAAACTGTTTTATATATAATTCATTAATTTTCATACTACTTCCAGAGTGCTCGGCTAACACTAAAACATTTATATACCAACCCCACCCACACTTTATGGCATTAACTACACAAATAAATCTCAACGAATATCCATGAATCAAAGAACAAACATTTATCTGCGACAATTTCTGCTCCAACCGGTAATTGCAATAATACCTATATAAGCATAGTTTTAAAAAATATATATGTATGTTTATCAGTTGTCTGATCACCATAGTACAAGCTAACGCTTAGTTTGGGATCAGGTGGCCGTGTGTGAGTTGACCTGACAAAGAAGAAAAAAAGAAAGAAACACTAGTTTCCGCCAGCGGCTTCACCCGCGTGGTATGTTGATAAAAAATAGTCTATGTGTTATTTTAGACTATAAGCTAACTCTGTGCCAAATTTCTTTCAAATCCGTCCAGTAGTTTTTGCTTAAAGCAGTAACAAACATCCATCCATCTTCACAAACTTTCGCTTTTTTAATATTAGTAAGACAGAACCCTTAAGTCACAAGATACAAAAAACATCGGCGTCTAAAGCATTTAATTTCCAACCTGTGCGTGTGACGTTAAAATAGTGTATCGAATGTTTTTTTTAAACCAGCAAGACCTATTCCAATTACACTTTAAATAGTTTCGAGTAATTGAGATGACGCTTATAAAATTTATTTTAAACAACTGCATAATCAGGCGTCATAAAAGAAATCTGAAGACGTTTAACATCCAGTTTAACTATTATCGTAGCAGCTTTAGCGAACAAACTCGCTTCACGCAGTTCGGTACCCTTTCGTTGGAGCTCACACTATTACACTCGTGATTATACTGTGGCGGCACATAAACAACACTAATTTAAATAAGTGTACTAGCGATCCGCCCCGGTTTCGCACGAGTGCAATTCTGATACTAAATATACGACAGAATGTCTTTATATTCAACGTTCAAAGCTTTTTGATTAATGTATTTAAGGTACTGAATTGGATAACGTTGTATTGCTTAAAATCGCTTTGTAAATAGGTTTAGGTTTAAGGTAAGGTAAAGGTTTAAGGTAAGGTAAGGTTTCGCAGATGTTTTTAGTAGACCTTTTTAACAATGGTGTACAATACTGTAGTACATTATTTTGACCTATCTCGTAGGATTCAGCCAGCGTTTGCAATGTAAGCGCAAAATAATGTGTTTATTTACGACACCACATTAGAAACCTCTAAAATTATCAGTATTTCTCTACTATATTATGCATGTTAACACAGAAACCTTTCTCTTGATTCACTTTATCTATTAAATAAACAAGTAAGTATTAAAATCCGTTGGGTGGTTTTAAAGATCTAAGCGTACATACGGACAGACAGCGGGAAGTAACTTTATTTTATACTATCTTGATATATCTATATTGATTGATTATATCAGTGCATCATATTAGTCTGTGTACAACACTGAATATGCTCGTAACAAGCTGAATAGAACAGGTGGTAACACTGGTATACATTAAAATTTATTTTGCAGGCTTTGTCCACGACAACCGCGCCCTCTCACTCGGTCTTGCGAAATACGTGTTACCAGCCGCTGTGATATCACATGACATAATTATAACACATAATAAACTGGACTTATATTGAGTTATCAGTCCGCGATGTGATATAACTTCGATGGGATTTCATAAAGCAGTTCAATGTATTAAATGTCAGGAGTACTGTAATCTGAACACATGTGCACTGAACACTGCAAGCAGTCGATATCTTTGACTTGCAATTTAGAATCTACAATTTGATATAGCAAATCGGCATGCCGCGTCCTTACTAGGCGAACGAGAGGTTGTCTTAGGCGGACGACTGTCGTAGGAGATCGGCCGAGTTAAGCAACGTAGGGTGCGCGAGGAAAGTTTCCGCTCAAAAATCAAAATCTCTTAACCGCTTCTGTGCTTCGATTGCGGTTGTTATCGCCAAAGGGCAGTCGTTTACCCGTTTATAGGCCTGCGGGCGGCTTACAATGTTCCAATAGTTTTTATTGTTCCCTCCACTAATCTGAATTGGAGTAGCGTAGTGAAGGACGTTGTAGTGACAGCGTAGTGAAGGAAGTGATAGGAATTATTTAAAACCTATTAAGAACTATTAAACGAAATTGCCAAGGAGAGATTACGTGACAACGGTCTTGGACTAGGCTCCCATTGCTCACGTTGGGAACTTATGTTTAGATGACTGTAGATGTAGACTTCGATATCGTGATCCCGCATGTTGTCACTTTATGACTTACAGGAGTATACCAGTTGAATACGTAAGTCGCAGACCAGTAGGTTCTATAAACAAAGTCATATTGGATCCTATCACTGATGAAGTACGCTGTAATCAACTATTGGCTTAAGTTTATTGACTTTGAAATTAATTTATATTTCGAATGTATTATACTTCGCAGTTAGTTTTTACAGTATTTCACTTTTCAGAGGTCAAACTCGTCAAAAAACAAACGCCTTTGATTCAACAAATTCTTACACTTAGAAGGTCTTAGAAGAAGAAGTGACAGGAACTCCCAAAGAATTTTTTTTTCTTACAGTTACAGATAGTACTTACTTCTACTTACGGCTGAGCTACGATTGTATATGAAAATGCCCAAGCATTTTTATCTATAAAATATTCATCCAGTTTATAATCATATGTCGTCTTATAAACGCTTTTGATATGGATACATTTTTGATTATGACCTTTTTCTCTTTAATATTTCTTAAGGTGTGCCCGCAAAATTCTTCCGAGTTAGCATCGGTTCAACATTCAGAGAGTAGTGTTTTATCTGTATTAAAAGCCATTATAGCATCTTTTTCATTATTATCGATCACTGAATCTACAAATTATCATAGCTAATGACTAATTAGTAAACATCACGCTGATTCATATCTTAAGTAGTATTTCAACAATTTTCAAGGTCTGAGGCTCACTTAAGTTTTCCAGATTAACTTAGGCTTGTAAGAAAATTCTTGACGCAAGCTCTTGTTCTGCTTTAGAATTTTATCTTCTTCATCATAATCTCAACCGATAACTATCCCACTACTGGGATCGGGTCTTACTATATGCAAAGTGCAGGCCACAGTCTACCACTAAACCAAGAGCAGATTGGTAGACTTTAATTTAGTATGATTCTAAAATAAAAGCAGAATAAATTACTCCTTATCGTATCGTATCGTGTATACTTATGCATTTAGTAAAAAACTTTTATTTTAATTACACAAATAGACACTCCAGTTTTATTTATTTGTATAGATCCTCACATAACTGAAAATACACAAACACGTAGACATACATGTTACAGTCTAGTTCGCTAGATAGAAAGGGATTTGTTTCCTAAGTTCTGGTAATTTATCACCTTGATTTGACATTCACGAAGAAAAATTAGAATGGATTCTTTCTATAAGAAACTGTCTGCCCTCGTGAGATACGGATCTACTGTACAGTTTTTAATAGATTTTAAATGTCATGTATAAGTCAGTTTTAAAATTAAATTACAAACCTTATTGTTAGATACTTTCACGCGGATATTGGTATCTGTTCGAAATAAAATGATTTAACAAATCGATATCCTGTTTCTTTACTTTTAAAGATATCGAAGATTTAATACCGGCCTTTGTCTATCAAATCAATTTTAATAATAACTAATGTATTCAATTTTCATTGGTATACGTTATATCTTATCATCATCCGTCTACGTTAATATTAGTAAAAAGAGGTACAAACATTTGCTTCATTTATAGATATCATATAATACATTTATTAAATCTGTAACTGATCGCTGTCTGTACATGTAAGATATATAGAAGAAACTTATGGGAAGGTTTGTAGTAAGGAATAGAACTCAAAAGCTCCAAAAGTCCAAAAAGCTAGTAAATAAATGATTTGAGATTGTTTTCAAAGGTTCATGGAATTTACCTCGAAGTTTTAATATGCACTATTCCTAAAATGAATATTTATTCGTAACGTAACGAATATTCCTAACGTACTAACAACACAATGTTATACACAAATCAGGCTCAACGCCTCAATGTGAGAGAATGCCGTGACATTTAAGAATACCATACGGTTTTAAAACTTTTTATTTACCAGTATCTTATGTCTTCACCATTAAACGCTGTGTGTTTATAAAGACACAATAGTTTTGCATTACAACAAAATATGTATTATCTGTTGAGTAAAACACAATTGTTATAGTTAAAAACTTGCTGGTTGTGAAGACCATACGGCAATTAACAGAGAAGCGCAGGCTCGGGCTTCTTGCTGGTTTAGGGTTCAGGAATTAACACACCATAGACTATCTTGTAAAGTTTTTTATCTATTACTAGCTTACCCCGCGACTTCGTCCGCGTTTGAATTTAATCTTTATATACATATTCATTGTGTGCGTGTGTATGCCACTGTTTAATTGGAATGACAACGGCGCCATCTGTCGAAAATTGGTCGTATCAACTCAGAAACCTTCGTTGGCTCATGCACAACAACTTTGCTAAAGATCATCACATGATCAAATGCAGAGTTTACGATTGTATAAAGGACATACATACAAACATAAATTTTTATATGTAGAGATTTTAGATGAAGGCGATATCCACAAACAGTATCTTTAAATAACTTATATTAAATTTATTTCGTAAATTGTTTTTTTGTAATACGAAAAGCTATTTTATGGTAAGTGGCGTGCTTTAACAAAAAAATATATTGTTCAAATTTTGACTTTCGCTAAATGAGCTGTTAGTTCATATAATGAAATACATACTTATACTTTGACTTTGACCACCGTCGCCTCGCCCATGCACTTTAGAAACGCTGTTGAAAAGTCGTCTATCTATGCTATAAGCTAAACGAGCTCACAAGTCGCCTGATGGTATTTACCAACGCTTATGGACATTACATTCACCAGGTAGTAGTGTCATACGTTTTGCCAGTCAGGAAGCAACAGGCACGTGCGGGGAAGGCGAATAAAGAAGGGAAACAGTACATCAATGGAGAAACCAGTTTCAATAATGAAACCAACTGACCCCCACACACAAATGACGTACAGTTCCAGGATGGGCGACAGAAGAATAACGAAGGAGGACGGCTAAATGAGAAAGAGAAGAAATCTTAATTGTAATGTTTTTACTATTAAAGTTTGAGTATCGCTGGACTGAAGATCCGCTCATTGACATTAAAGGTCGCTATTAGTATCGCCAGTATATTATTACATATCCTTGGGTTTTGCGGGAAGAGAAAGGGCATTCATATACTATGTATTATGCCGTATTGTGGCGGCATAGAATACCAACCCCAATCTCATGCTGGCAGACCAGGGTCGTAAGAGACGACAGAGGTCCACTGCTTGGTGGTAGGGCGAGCGGAAGGATATTTATGACGTGTCACTTGATGGTAAATGATCACCGCCGCCCATAGACATTAGTAACACCAGACTTTTGTTATGTTGATCTGGCTAGCTACTACTCTCTTGTTTGAGTTAATCGCCCCATGATTTATCGTGTTCTGGCTGGGGGCTTGAGAGTCAGTTCTTTTCCTTTCCTTTCATGCTTCAATCACCTTCCTTCCCATTCTACTTCTATCACCCATCCTTAAGTGGTATGTTGTTGGTGAGTCTGGGGTCAGTTAGCGTTGTTATTAATCCTGATTGAGTCAGCGATGTACTGGTTTTTTGATATTTTTGTCTTCGCCTCGCGTGCGGATCTATTACTTCCTTCGTAAATATATTATAATATAATCAAATATATATATTATGGGTTTCCTATTCGCCCCTGCCCGTTGCCCGGCCGGTATACCATGTTTTTTTTATAAGTTAAAATAACAATAGTTAATACGGAACCTATAGTGAACGGTTCCTCCTCGTACTTATCCAATTCTATTCAACAATGAAGGTTTATACCATTGCGAGGATACAAAAGCAGCTATGACTTGGTGCTGCCCGCGAACCATTCTCCCGCCCTCGCCCTCCTCTAGAAGGGGTGCTACTATAAAGTGAGAGTGGCACACGCACGGTACGACACAAATAACCTGACGCGTGTGTTGTGGACTTGTATTTGAATAGTTTAGTGTGTGAAATGTTGCTACAGTGTGTCGTTTTAGTCGTGATCGGGAGTGCCCTGGGAGCTCCACAGCATCAGTACCAAATACAGCAGCAAGTTAGTAATTTAATTTGTGTTTGAATATGAAAATTAAAGTGACATGCTTGTTATTGTCTTTGTAGTTACTGAAAGGATTTGAATCTTAAATTCTGCATTCATATCGCGTTTGTGGAGCAACGTTTCGAAATGTGTCTAGTCAACTTCCAAAATATTTGTTAGTTATTTGTAATTGCAAGCAGCAAGTAAGTTCAATTTATGAAAGTAACACAGATATAGAGTTTTGTCTCAGTATTTACTAAAATGACTTTTTAAACTTAGTTAATGTTGCTTTTCTAATGCGTGTTTGTGGAGCAACATTTCCAATGTGTCTTGGCAACATTTGATATAAAAATTTGATTTGATAGTTTTTTTCGTAATTGCATAACGATATGAAAATGAAAGCGACGTAGATGTAATATTCTGTTTATTTTGTCCTATCTCTATAATTACTAAAAGGTTTTTTAAAACTTAAAGTATGGTGCATACCTAGTGCGTGATTGTGGAACAACGTTTCCGATATGCAGTAACAAGAACTAATAAGAAATTATTTTATTGTTACTATTTTTAATGTTATCGAGTTCTAAGTTTTGCTCCACATAACAGGGGTGTGGGTGGATGTTAATCAAGTTTTAATTGCTATTAATGACAGTGTTGGTCTAGTGGTTAGTGACCCTGACTGCTGAGCCAGAGGTTGTGGGTTGGGTTCTAACCCAGGACAAACTTTTCTGTGATAAACAGCAATGGTTGTTCTGTGTGTCTGGGTTTAAAAAAAATATGTGTAAGTATTTAAAAATATATAATATGTATAGAACTTATGTATATATGTATCACGCACAAGCTAAGGCTTAGTTTGGGGTCAGATGATGTGGGAGTTATCCAAAGATATTTTTTTTTTTATTCGAAAAAACAATAAAAATATGTCGATAGTCCGTATAAGTAATGCAAAGTTTTGTTTGAAGCTACGTACGTATATTACTGTTTTATTTCAAACCTAAAAGGGTCATAACTTCAAAGAATGCTAAAGAGAACTGAATTTTGTGTTATACAATGAATATTATAATTATACTTACCTTACTAAAATAGTTAGTAGGTACTTGAAGAAAAAGGTAATAACTTGCGTCTGTCAGATATTGAACCAGTGCTGCAACCGATCGGTCATAATGCGGATAACTTCAAGCCAAGAGCAATAGGAATGCTTTTACTAACAACTGCTTTTTACCAGTTAAAAGTACCTTATCCCTTACTATACTACATAATACACTGTCCAAAAGAAAAATAAAAAATAAAATAAGTAAAAGAATTGAGTGAAACCTTATTTAACCCAATAATTGATAATTATTAATAAATATCATACCATAATTCACAATTATTTAGAAAAATTATATTTATCTTAAATTTTTAAATTATTTAAT
>DWKC01000253.1:0-14188 GCA_018249195.1 Racta chiria
TTTGTAAGGTTCAATAAAGAATAAATAAATAAATAAATAAATAAGATTATTTTGCTAAGATTTAAGATATTTTAATGGTTATTCTGTTAATCGGGGCTGAGATAAATCCAAAAAAAACAAATATCATTAAAATCGGTCCAGCCCTTCTTGAGTTATAAAAAGTGTACCTAACTAACACGATTTTAGACTTTGTTTTATATATATAGATATAACTAGGTAAGTTATGCATACATACTGTATAAGAATTGCTTGTATTATAAGATATAAATATTAGTCATATTATACATTTCCCCGAGTAAATAATACACTTGATAGATAACAATTTGCTCGATAATGTATCGCGCTAAATCTATATTACTTTATTTGTGATAAAATTGTTAGGTGTAAGTAACGCGATAATCATTTGGTAATTTACTTCATGTAGAACATATTTCAAGGCCCATGAAGATAAGGTAAAAATACGTATATATACGTAATAATATAAAAAAAAATATAATTCTTTCTTAAAACAAATAGACCCTTCTTGAATCGGGAGAAGCAGAAAAAGGATAACGGTACATCGTTGAAGTAACTGGGGTCAATAATAGAACAAAAGTATCCCGGACTCACCAACGACGTACCGTTCCAGGGCGACAGAAAGACATTGCGACTAAGGATTATTCGCTGACGGGGAATAAAAATGGACTGGACTGGCTCCGACAATACGAACGAAACATACAGGAGTACCGTCGGAATTATCCTAGCTGGTAGAGCAGCCAGAGTTTCCCAGAAGGAAGGACCAGACGCCGCAACCAATTGAATATATTAAAAAGTGGGCTTAAAACCTAACCACATTAATTTAAACCAAGATTTGGATATGCCAAATGAATTAACACTCATTCGTCCGTCGTCTGTTCAATTCATCTCGTCCATTATTCAGTTGAGAACACTAGGAGCAGGGGAGGTTGGCTTGGACTCAGAAGGCGGATGGAGTCTCTTACATCCCACGAAGTATACGAATAGATGGCGTAGTTTTGACTTTTCAAATGTATTTGTAAAACCGACTTTGGATATAAATACTTTCATTTCCTTTAATTTTATTTGTATCGATTATATTACCGAATAGCTGTCCCCGCGTCTTCGTTCGCGTTTGAATTCAATATAATTCTAAAATAAAAGTAGCCTAAGTTACTCCTTATTACATCAGCTATCTGCCAGTGAAAGCACCGTCAAAATCGGTCTAACCGTTTCAGAAAAAAGCCAGAACAAACAGACAGACAAAAAATGTTATTTTGGTATATGTACCGTGTAAATACATATGCATTGACTAAGCTCCTCTTAGGTAAACGACTAGACTGAAAATCAGTGTCATCATGGCATTAACTAAGTCTGGTCCTATTCATGGCCATATGCTGCAGCACAGAGTCTTTATTTATTTTATATATACTGTTATATGTCGTTGGCTATTGGTCTGTGTTGCTTTATATAATGATTTATATATTTTTTTCTATTTGTATTGTTGAATCTTTATTTTTGTTTGAGGCCATGAATAAATGTTTTTCTTTCTTTCTTTCAAGTAGATATTTTTACACCCAAACAGTACAAACATTCCTGTGCAGCACAGAATAGTTTGTCCTGGGTTGGAATCCAACCCATGACCCATAGTTTAGTAGTTATGTTTATTAACCAATAGACCATCAGGCCAGTCGTCACTATTAGTGAATATCAGTCACTATATCAGGTAAAGGAGAAACTTGTCGATTGTAGCGGTTACGGCAAACATCAAACCGTCTACCGGTTGCGGTAACTTCAGTGATATCAATTTCATTAGTCAATTACCAATTATGACTGCATCGTGTGAGGTACAGTGCCTGTTCCAATATTCTCTTGGAAACTCAACTTGCACATTGGACTATATTTGTGTTTAGTGAGTGAGTATTTTTTAACGTCTTCGGAATGCAAATATATGTTAGATCTGAAATAAATCTATTTTATTTATTACACTTTATTTATTTAAATTTTTTTGCACCAAACAAACATAGATACTAAGGTGGGCCTAATGTATAAAGCATTCTCTCCCAGTTAACCCTTTGGACAGTGAAAACACATCGAATATAACGGCATGGATTAAAAAAATATATGTATTAAAATTTGACAGATTTAAAATTAAAAATATATAGCAAAATAACGTTTTTTGTACGTCACAAATAATAACTATACATTATTATACGTGTATTTGTACAGTAGCGCACAAAAGGCGATATTATCGCTAAATAGAGATTTTTTCAGATAACCTTCGAGAAGAAGACAAAGAGACAGCTAGAAATCAAGGGAGAACATTGGTACGGTGTACACTTTAGGCTTTGAAGTAGAAATTTACCTATGAGAATTAAAATTTTCGTTCCAAAACTGTAGGGTATTTTTGTGACGGATTAATCTTTGTTCTCGGGTATAGATGGTATTTGTGGGAATCCGCAGAATTTCAGTTATTAAGCATTTACTCATTTTTAACTGAATAATTTGCTAGACAAGCGAATTTTGGTAGTTTTGAAGTTTTATTATTCGGTTTTTCCCTTCAGTAATTCACATGGGCGTGTCGGTCCGATGCAAGCTAATTTATTGTGGAAACTTTGGCCGTCTGAACTCGGAATTATTTCAATAACAATCGTATAAAACCTGGGTTGGCTGGCAACGGCTTTTGTCTGCGGGGCGCCGTCGAGTTCCAAAACTGGGAGACTACATTCCGCAATCGTTTGCATGAAAGGTGTTTTTCAGTGGAACTGATGTAATGACTGAGAATACCAGTGTGAGATTGAAAAGGTTTGGGAAAATATTATTTAAGAATCAAAAAAATACATGTAGTTATAGTCAAAGTCAAATTATTTATTTCATCAAAGGAAGTAACAGCCTCACTTAACGAAAGTCATATGTTAAAAAACATGAGTTACCCTTTTTATTACTCAAAAACTACTGGCCCTATTTTAATGATATTTGTATTTTTTGGAGTCGTCTCAGCTCCGATTAAAGAATAACTATTTAAATATTTGAAAACAATAAAAGTGGACTATTGCAGAAACTATTGCAGAGTTTGAAATGCTTTCATATGAAAAGTTTTTAATGTGTTGGGGTAGATTAAATTTGAAGATCTGATATAACTGACGTGTGTGTGTGTTGAAAACAAAACGGTCAGTCTTTGGGGACTGCCGATAGAAGTGAAAACTAAATAACTTGTGAATTGTATCGTCGAGCATGTAGATTATTATTTATGGAATTGTTTAAAAAAAAACAATACAAAATCATTTATTTCGTCTTAGGAACTAAAAGCTCACTTAACATCTTAGTCTAAAGTTAACAACACCAAGGCCCTTCCTATACTCGTATTAGTAATGAAATTAATAACAATAAATTATACAAAAAAAGAAAAGAAAAATCTATAATAGAGCCTAAGGTCTCGATAGACAGTAACTACTATACCCTTTAAGGCTTTATACCCTTATACTATGACATATAACTTAAGACTAAGTTGAATGAAAATTGTATGTCACCATATACATATGATAGTACTTTCTACTGATATAAATAAAACAATTCATGTGAAATTATTCCCTAAACATTATTTGTGGAGTACAATTTTTCCAGTTTGTTATAGAGATATATATAGTTTATACTTATAACGCACGGAGGGAGGTATATCTATGTAAATATACACAGTACATCATGAGCTATTATCATCATAACGCGTTAATGAGAGTTGTTAATAGCCATGGGCAGCGATGATAACTTATCGTCAGGTGAACAGTCGCGTTTGCCAGCTTTAAGCCAGGATGCTTTTGGCATGGATAACACAAATAGTATTTACAAATAACAACCACGTACCGAGAACAAACATTCATGTGACATAAATATCTACCTCTGTCTAAAAACCAAGCCGGGACTTCGCAAGCAGAGTGACTACCATCGAGCCGTCGATTTATATTTAGTATGCCGGTCATAGATAAAAATAAGTAATGCCCAATGCAATACTGTATATCCCACGCCTCACGTAGATCCGACGCCCAGTTTTATACGATTACTGACTTAAATCCCCGGGCTGGCCGCGGCCGACATATTTGCGATTATGGCGTACATTTTTTACGCCAAAACTGTCATTTTTCACCCGCAACTTTCCGCTCGACCGAAAGCCGCAAAATAGTTCCCTCGGCCTCTATATAAGTGGATTTGGCCCACTCTTCGGACTGTTAAGGGAATTCATTTTCTTTGAAACATTTTCTTGTCAAATTAAGTTGTTTCTATATTGATGGTTGTATCATTTTTATCTATATGCAACTTTTTAGGTAGGGGCATTTGCTAAAAGCTTTTAAGTACTTTGTTGAATAAAAAATGCTGTAAGAAAATCGTCTAGTTTTCCAATGTCTTCTTTGCAACCCTTATCTGTCTCGCTATTGGGCTCGGTTCTCCACTCAGAATGTGATCGGTACAAGCCATAATCCACCACGCTGGCCAAGTGCGGATTGACTTCATGTGTGACAACTCTATGACAACTCTCGGGAGTGCAGTTTCCTCACGATATTTTTCTTCACCGTAGCAAGTGATAATCAATTTCTGATACGCTAATAATTTTGAAAAATTGAGGTGCGCGCAGCCGGATTTGAACACGGGACCTCCCGTTCAAGAAACCCATGTTAAAATCATTAGGCTATCACTGCGTTTTCCAATATAATCGAAAGCAATTAAGATCCGTTTGAAACTAACACTGTATTTCTCTCTTTGGCTGAAAACGCGTTGGCAAAATCGTGATTTGAGATTCCGTTCTTTAACTGAGATCGGTTTTTAATACTTAACTCGTTCTAATCCTATCTTCGTTAGACAGAGACGGAAGATAGGTCAGGAGTAGCGTGCATACTGAATTGTATTGAGTTCGTGTGCGCGTGTCCACTATCCACAGTCACTTAGCCGTTCGCCGGCAAACGCGCCGGACAGCGGGGGTCGTAATTAAAAGAAAAATAAGCGCTATTCATAAACGTCCAATGGAATAGCGGGTCGTTGCGGCATTATATTAGAACCAGTATCATTGGGCCCGCCCCGCCCCTCCGATCCTGCATCCAAAGGGCGACCGTAAGCTAACGGCATACAATTTCAGAGGCCTTAACACATTGGCCATGGTCGCTTTATCACAGATGCCCGCTTAATCTAGCTCTTAGAAGGGGACAGGAGGTAAGGTCGGTTTATTTTACGCCGTGGTTGATTAAGTGGTCAACGCGATCTCCCTAGAGACACTTATGACCGCAACTAAGGCTCTCTAATGAATGGGCGTATAAAGAATGATTATTGCGTACATTGATTAATATTGTAGCTCAACGGTCTTAGTAGAGGGAACTGTTGCAGAATTGGAACGTTAACATCAGAAGAAAAACGGGCAAGAGAAGAGCATATCCCACTAAGCTTATCATGTTCTGGGTATTTATAATAATATGTTGTACTAGCCGACACGGCTAACTTGTTCTTACCTATAAATGATAAACTCACCTGTGATGCCGCTGTATTAAAAGTGTTGTCCGAAATAAAACGTATGCTAAGAGTAACCTCTGTGTATAATCTACATGTGCCCAATTTCATCTAAATCTGTACAGTGGTTTCAGAGTTGCCACACAAATTTCAACCTATTATTCGCAGGGAATAACGCTGTTTCCCTGGATAAAATATGCCTACATGTTTCCGAGGTCTAATATCTATATAACATAAATTAAGATCCCTCGAAGTATTATTTTTAATTTAATTTTAATATACAGAATCGAACCCCTTCGCGACTAGAAAGTCGCGATTAGAATCGTGTCAAACCAAACTTAGCTCAATGAATCTGTGAAATCCGCATTCAAATCGGATCAGCCGTTTATGAGATCAGCGTGAACAAAGGCACAGACAAACAGATGAACAGACAGAAATGGTGTTTTCCTAACTTCCACATATCTTCTATGTACAGACAGCGATCAGTTACAGATTTATTATATGCATGATATAGATTACCTACCACTATTAACTTTTTAAGTAAGCGTGTCAACCGAAATGATATTCATTAGAATGTTGTACCATCAGTTTTTAAATTGAGTTACTTAAAAGTTTCTATTGAAATTTACAGTGGAGATTTATTTTAACGGTGTTAGCGGAATGAAACTTGAAAACAAAACGCTTGGGTGTATAAAGCTGAAGAACACTCTGTTACTAAAAGAACAGAGGTATGAGGTCAAATATAAACCATATCTATACGCACCTACGGTGCTATAACGTCACTTATGCATCTGACGTAATTTTTTAGTATTAATTTAACATCCTATTACATTGTATATGTATGTTCTTCTTGACTAAAAAAATTAAATGTCAATATTTAAACTACAACTTTAGACTTTATTTTAAAATGAAAGCCAACATCTCACTAATTACTATTATTAAAATATAAACGTTTAAACATTACTACCCTCGCAGAAGCGACGTTATTTCACCGTAGGTGCGAATTATGTTATTACAATTACCTGATAAGCAGTGATAGCCTAACCGTTTGAACGCTGGTCTCTTGAATGTGAGGTCCCGGGTTCAAACCCTGCTGCGCGCATCTCTAATTTTCAAAGTTATGTGCGCATCATATGTTGATTATCCTTGGCTACGGTGAAGGAAAACATCGTGAAGAAACCTGCACTCCCGAGAGTTTTCATAAAGATCTCAAATGTGTGTGAAGTCTACCAATCCGCACTTGGCCAGCGTAGTGGACTATGGCCTGCTCTCATCACATTGTGAGTGGAGACCCGAGCACAATAGTGGGACAGTTATTTGTTGCAATGATGAATGAATTACCTGATTAAAGGATCACATGAAAAGCCATATGAAAAGTGGCCAGCGTGGTGGATTGTAACTTATTTATATTATTACTAGCAAGTAAATCCGCAATATCAAGCCTGTTTCTTTTAATCTAACGAAAGTAACTAAGAAGTCAAAATACATGTCCGCGGTATTTTAAAAAAAAAATATATTAATTTAAATTTTTTATTAAAAGATTATAAAAAATCCCGAAAACAGCTTTTGGGGAATATATTATACTACTTACATGTGAAACTTGAACCCAAATCAACCATTTTTAGGATTTTTGTCTGTTTATCTGTTTGTTTGTGCCTTTGTTCGCGTTAATCTCAGAAACGCCTGATCTGATTATTCTGGTTAATTTATTGAAAAAGATATGAAGAATTCCGTCTTTACAAATTCTGCGCGAACGGATTCGCGGGCACAGCTAGTTAACAATATGTAGCTCGATATGATTAACATTAGCGACATTAACATTGGTTCAAAATAAAACATTCCAATTCATACATCAGCTATCTCTAAAACTTACTGATTCAGTTACTTTGACGAAAAATGTTTTTTTAAATTTTGCATTTTCGACATAATGCCGAATAAATTACGGTTCCGAAACACGCAATCATACCGTCAAACATCAGACACGCAGTTCACCCGAAAAACACGAAATTCGCTGAACAAATTCACATCAACTTCCATAATACACTCCAGAAAGCTTTGACAACTTTTCGACCCGTTCTATATCGAGTCTTCCTTAACTACTCCATAAGTTGAACACTTTAATGCGGGGCGCAATCAGCAACTGCGTCGTTACTTGCCAATTTTACGCGTATCGCTTTTGACATAAGGTTTAAAGTGCATTGCAGCTTTACGGGCAATATAGAACCCGTTGCATATTGATATTTGGGTTTGCCGTTTGCTCGCAATTTACAATTTCTAGCGGCATTTCGATACTGGTATTGGTGGGCGGTCATAACGTATCTTGCTTTATATTTTTCGTGAATTCAATGAATGTTTCCCACTGCGACACGGCACGATATTAAAATCGTGCACGGCCGCGAGTGAAATGATAACTTACAGACGTCTGTCTATATTACATTTCTTATTTAAACACTTGAAGAAACATAAGTATTAATATAAAAGTTTGCATAAAGGAGTTTCTTACTTCATTGGAAAATCTCTTTTAGCGGACTGTTATGATTAAAAATGCCTTGTTGAAGAAAGAATTATTTCACGAAATTCAATAATTGTCTTTACAATAATTCTGTTTTTGACTAGTAATAATAGGTAATAAATTTTAGTATGGTTCGTTTAGCATAACATTTTGTCGGGTGGCAATACCAAAAAAAGCTATTTCTTATTTTAAACTTAAAATAATTAACTTATACAATAACATTATATTCAAATTGTTATAATTTACCCCATTGCATTAATAGTATACAATTCAATGATTAATTTATACAGTAACATTCATATTAAATTTTATATCTGCTTTAGATAGATTAGATTAAAATAGTATATAGGAATTCATAGTTCTAAGTACAAAATTCCCTATAACCATTATGTACTGTTAACAAACTGGCCTACAATTTGGCAGAAATTTATGTAAGCAATACTGTACAACTTTGTCAATAAACTAACAAAAAAAATAAAAATATTTCATGAATTATAAATTATACGCATTCTATTTTTTTTTGCTTTCATTGTAACGAACTATCTAATGGAATTAAACAACTTTAATTTAATCAACTTCCTACGGTCCTTATTGCCTGAAAATTTGTACACGTTTGTCCAGTTTCGATGAGAATTCAATATTTACATAGTATGAAGCGTGCTTTTTAGTATTTTTAAACTATTAATATTTCAATCACTTTTCTCTCTTGCCGTCACCTATGCCGTTGTCGTGGAAGATCGTTTCAGTGGAAACGTTTTTGAATTTTATTTTGATACTGCACAGTAAAGTATCTAATGGCCAATTACGTTTTTCGTTTAAAATTCTTAAAACACTTTTTCCTTTGAACAAATTGAATTCGTATTTTTTAAATTTCATAAGGACTGTCAAGAACTCTCATTAAGTACATTAATATGAGACAGTCGTGTCTGTTTTTTGTACTTATTTTTACCGCTATAGTTAGTAGTTTACTACCAGCCAAGGGTAGTTTTCTAACATATTGTTTTTATTTACCTTATTAATTGAAAATGTGAAAGTTTGTGAGGATGAATGGATGGATGTTTGTTGCTCTTTCGTGCAAAATGGATCAGAATTAAATTGAATGAAATTTGACAATGGGATTGATAGATTTGAAGCTGTTATTACAACGTGGCATGTTATAAACTTGCCTTTATGTAATAACATCGCGAACACTTACTCCTTAAAGCTGCTTCTATGTTGCTTGCTGAGAAAATGGGAGAAAATTGGGAGCCACAGACGTGGCTTAACGCATAGTAATAAATAAAGAAACGAGTTTAAACGGAACGGGAAAGATTATAACTTCCGAAGAACCTCAAGGACCTTTTTAGTTACGGATACTGGACAGATGGACTGACGGAATTGGGTTTTACAAAAAAAGGAAGTTAAAGACTTTTGGGTCAAGGCATTCGAAGGAAATAATTTATAAATTTGATTTATATCACTTTAACTACTACTTTAATTTACGTTTAAAACTAGGGTCGATTGGTAATTGACTAAATTGGGTGTAGGTACCAATTGGATTTAGTTGGAATGTTTTCTACAAGATGACGGCTGAGTAAGACTCGGTTTACCAAGCTTAACAAGTTTACCGAGCAGTTTACATAGTACCCGTTTATCATTCTCACATACCCCACACCTTGATATACCCCCAGAGTGAGGAATCTTTACTATGTATACAGTTTAATACAAATATATAGGTGGTTCTTTCGCCGTTTCTTCTCTTTATTATGGCACCATTCCGAAACGATGGTAGATTCTATATATTTTACGTTCATAAGTGTATTAAAAATACCTACATGAAATAAACGATGATTTGATTTCAATTGATTTATTTATATGTAATATATTAACTAATACTATTATAATATATAAAATTTAAAACCTGTATATATATCTCTCTATATATATATATATATATATATCAGTGCAGTGCAGCAGTTGCACTGATGATTTTAGCAACTTCGTTCAAAATTCTGTAAAAAAAGGTTTTGGTACCAAAAATAATATAGATCGGACACATGGTTGATGAGTTACAGTTGAAGATGTCCTGATATATTCGTTTAAGCACCAGACGGAAAACCAAAAATATTATATATCCAATCTATGTATATATAAAACAAAGTCGGAAATGCTGTTAGTTACTCTTTTTATAACTCGAAAACTTTATTTTTTAGTTTTATTTATTTGTCTCAGCCCCGGTTAACAGAATAACTATTAAAATATTTGAAAACAATAGTGAAATACCTGATTTGGTACACTAAGGGAGCAGCGAAACTATTGAAGAGATTGAATGCTTTCATAGGAAAATATTTCTAACGTGTCGAGTATTTATTAAAGATAGCTTAAATTTGAAAATCAAAATCAAAATAATTTATTTCGTCATAAGAACTAAAAGCTCACTTAACGAAAGTCAAGAAGTTAACAATACCAAGGCCCTACCTATATCAATATGAAGGTCTGATATACCTGATGTGGTTACATGTTTAAAAACCTTGCAGAACAACGTCGGACGGGTCAGCTAGTAGGTATATATACAACAGTATACAGGCAAAATTGTCTGTTCAATACAATAACATAATAACCCCAATATCTATAAACAGTGTCGGCCGCGGTCGGTCGTAAAGGATAATTATGAACTAATAAATCTTCCATACCCAACGGTGGACATCAAAAGGGACTGGAGGGATGGAATATCATTGAGTTCGTTTAGTTGTTGCTAACATCTAAGGCCCCTACACGTTTGTATGTCATTGTTGAGATACTTCTTGCATATGAAATTAATAGTTTAAAAATAATCATGTTGCAGTTGATCTAGTGGTTGGTAAACCTGACTGTTACGGAAGGGGTTCGATTCCCACCCAGGACAAACTTTTCTGTGATGAACAGTAATGTTTGTTCGGTGTGTCTGGGTGTAAGAAATATCTATTTGAGTATGTATTAAAAAAAAATACAGTTAGTATTGTATTGTAAAAAAATCACAATAGTAGAGTTTGTCGGCAAATTAATCGTCTTGAAATTCCGGGGGATGCTAATAGTGTACCACGTAATAAGAAATATTATGCCATGCGGAACTGGATTTATAATATTTTTGTGAAGCCTCTTTAATACACAAATCTTGCATAATGCCAATGCCAATGCGTTAGTCGCCGTATGACTATGAGTTGGAGAATATGCTGAGGAGTTTCTTACCCTCTTTCACTCTCCATGAAAAACCTTTCCGAAACGAAACATAAAAAAAAATGTGCCTTTATATTCTTCATAAACTAAGCCAGTTTCTTTGTTTCAGGTACATTACAAATAGTGAAGAGCGAGGAAGAAGATCAAGGGAAGTTCGAATGTGTCGCGGAGAACGCAATCGGCACAGAGTTCTCCAAACCTACTTCTTTGTATGTTAAAGGTACGTGACATTCGTATATTGGCCTCAACCAATTAATAGCTCACTGATGAGCAAGGGTCTCATAAGTGAGGAGGTCTAGAGAATACTCTACCACGCTACTCCAGTGCGGATAGGTGGAGGAGGACTGAGGACCTCAGTCACGAGGAAAGTCCTTATTATTGGGGTTAAAGCCAAACACATGCAACCTCTACGTTTTTGAGCTATCATTCCATCGGGTACCGTTTTTGACATTCCTACTTTTAATTTGTCCTTATTTTGTTAACCCTAAAGTAACACAATTTTTCATGGTGCTGTTCTCTTTGAAGTTTCTAGCAATTTCGAATGCAAGAGCGCGTTTAAAAAAACATTTGTTTCTCAAATTTGAACCCACAACCTTTTAAACCAGCCAATCTGCTCCAACGGTGTTCAACTTTTTGTTATTAATATGCTTTACAAGGCCCAATAAAATATCTTTGACAAATTTTCTTGAAGATGTCTTCGGTGTAGTCTGAGTGCGGTATCAAAATACTCTCCACTTCAAAGGTAACCGCAACAAAGGAGGTTCAGGGTCCAAGGATGGCGTAGAGGATTCGGCTAATGATCGAGTTCGTTAGCCATTGTACTAATTGACACGTTATTGTAAATCTTGTTCATGAAGGTGGTGACAGTCTAGCGATTACAACGTTGGTCTTTTGAACTTTGACCCTGCGTTCTATTATTTTTCTTCCTCCCCGTCTTTTAGACATTCCGATTCGTCTCCAGTCTTGAAGCGGTATGTTCTTGGTGTCTGGGGTCCATTGGTGACATTGACCACGGTTATTTCGACGATGTTCTTCTTCTCTTTCTTTTTTGTCTTCCATGGCTTTGCAGATATTGCTAGAAGGGTCCTTAACTTGTTTCTTGGCTTGTAACGAGTTGGTGTTACTTCGTAACTTATTAACGTCCATGGACAGTGGTGATGGGAATCAGCAGGTGATCAGCGTGCCATTTTACCTATTTATGGCATAAAATAGTTCTTAATTTTTAAATTATACGCGTCTAAGAAATTGCTTATCATTTGTTTCGGTGAAGGAATAAATCACGAGGAAACCTAATCACGTATGAATAGTCCAGAAACCACCCAAATATGTATGAACTCTGCCTATTTGCACTTGGCCAAAGAAGTGAACTGTAGCCTAAAAAAATACATCGTGAATCTTCTTGGGTCCTCCCAAGTCTGTTTGATAGTTATAACTATATGCCTGTGGGTGTCAATTTTGTACATATAGATTACAATGATGATGATGATGATTCTGATGATGATGATATAGAACAATGAAACTACATTAATTCGAAGATATCTAAAAGCAGACTTCCATCGAATAATATCGGATGCGAATCTTGCAAACGAAAGCGTAGGCCATTAAAGTGATGGAAATGAATCGTGAAATTACAGCGGCATTGAAAAAAAACCCTGAACAAGAGTTGTTTGTCGAACAAACATTGCCACGAAACGTTCAATGCTGTTTTTGCATAAGTTGTTTATCAAATACAATTGAGCCTAATGGGTATGCTGTGTTGAGCTGGCCGATTTGTGGAAAATGGAAATTGGGCAAAAAATATAACCTCGTTGAAACTTGCCATATCCGTGAGTGTCACGGTTTTTCTTGGAATAAAATTGACAGATACGCTTTCTTTAATACCTTCCATATCTTCAAGTTCAAAGATATATATAATTGTATACTATATGTATTAATTATAAGTATATTTTAACCTCCTTCTTTATTGATGTCAGTTCAAAATTAAAGGTCTTTAACATTGTAATATTTTTGATCAAAAATACACAATATAAGATGAGATTTTCTTCTAACACTCGAAACTCGATGTTAGAAGCATAATGTGTTGAAAATAATATCGGCAATATATTCGTAGCAGATAGTGTCAGGGCAACCGCTGACTATCGCGCCGCCAAGATAACTTGGTAACTGATGACCTCAGAGCGAGCTTTGTGAATTCTGTACTTTGTGCGCTCAAATGTGTTAAGATTTTCAGAAAAAAAAACTAAATTTACTTTCAAAATACGTAGTAGAGAAAATGTAGGAAAACAATTTTAATGATTGTAGTAATCTCACTTTAATTTTAAGGGTTTAGTGATTGGAAGCGTTAAGTAGAATAGGTGAAAACCAGTATCGACAGTGATAGGTATGTATCTATTGGGAGGAAATGCTTTTAACCTATACTGGTATATTTTTTCATAACGATTGATAACCACTCTCTATCGCTGTACTAGACATGTATAGAACAAGTCACCAAATGTTCTCTCTTCTCTTTTCAGCATATTTCACCTCCCAACATTAAGCATAAACAGCGTAAAAATTGAAGCAGAAGCACATAATGTGTTGAGAATAATATTAGCAATATATTCGTAGCAGATAGCGTCAGGGCAGCCGCTGACTATCGCCGCGCCGCCAAGATAGCTTGGTAACTGATGACGTCAGCGCGAGCTTTCTGAGCTTTGCGCTTGGTCCGCTCAAATGTGTTGGGAATTTAAGAAAAATTTCACCAGAATTTAGTTTCACAATGTTGATATCTAACGTTGAACAGTCGTGCTCGCAATTTCGTCTTCGCTTGGATAAAAGGGAGGAAATAGAAAAAAAGTATACTAGTTTAGCTACCGTAAAAATAATTCTTTATTAAATATTTTAAAACTAAAATGATAACATCCTCATACAATAATAGTAATAGTGGATAGTGAAGCGCAATTAACTGAATAAAGAGTGCACAAGCATCTGAAATTTTTTTTTACTCACTGGTATACA
>DWKC01000254.1:0-14186 GCA_018249195.1 Racta chiria
ATATAAAAATGTATATTGACAAAGGTTGTTTACTTATTTTTTGTTATAATTAGGTAATTGTATTAAAAATCAAGCTTAGTTTAAAAGTTTTCCAAAAATAAAATCAACTTATTATCAAACTGTGTAACTTTTATAGAAAAAAACAGTCATTATATGCAGTCTTGGCAAATGTCAACATTGTGTTCTCCGCATATGGCCTTTTTACATTTGGAACACTGCGTTTTGGTCATCGCCTTTTTTGTAAGAACAAAAATCGCAATAGCGTCGTCTTTTTGGTTCTGGCTCATCTATTAGGTTCTGTAGATGCCGGTACAACATTTTTTTAAACATTGGTAATATTGTCTCGTAGAGACCTCGTCAAAGTGGGTGCCTCCAGGCGTTTTTGCATCCAAGGCGACGTCAAATCTGTGCTTAATTTTTTCATAAATTCTTTTCGGCTCAATGGTTTCCTTGTTTAGTTATTTTATTGTGACAGTATATGATATAGGAGTTTACAAAAGCCATATTAAGCATCCCGTAAAATACCGCCCGTAAGTCTTCCTGTTACTAGACATAGAGGAACACATCTGATCGAAAGAATCAATGCCGCCTTTTGTTTGGTTATAGAATAATATAATGTCCGGTATTCCGTTATTTTCATTAATTACGGCATTTTCATCACATGAAGATAAAAGGAATACCATTTTCGATGGCTTAGGTTTATAAGAAACTAAAGTCAAAGGGCCATCTAAGCAAAATATTGTTGATCCTACCGGCCGTGAACGAGAATTTTTGATTTCTTCGGGTTTTTGTCTTCTATTTGACCTGGTATTTCTCTTTTATTTGAATGGTTCCTACTATTGTTAAGTTGTATGGACTCTGGAGCATACTCTTAGATAATGGGACACGTGAAGCATTTGTCACATGTAATGAACACTTCTGTTTTGTCTTTTTTTTTCATTTTTGTTAAAATGTTCTCACCTTTTTCGAACTTCGCGAAAAAAGGTATCTACTGAAAACCAGTAGTTGGTGTCGTCCTCGACACAACATAATGCTGAGTAGAAACCTTTTTTGTCGCTACTTACCTACTTTTACGATGTCACCACTGTTTGTAATTTTTATTTTTATTGTATTTTAGCGATGAAATAAATCATTTCTTTCTTTCTTTCTAATATTTCTGTTTGTCCCATGTACAGTTTTAGTCAACTCTTTTACATAAAACTCGCCCAATGATAGACCATTTGTCTTCGTACTCTTATCAAGGTAAGGTATGGCATCTATCATGTACTTTGTTGCAGCATCACACATCATGGGAATTTTTATCCCGTATTTATCAGGTTTATTGGGTATATACATACGAAAGGGACAACGACCGCGTAAACCCAACAATTGCTCATTTACAATCTAGTTACTGTCAGGTATTAAGTTCAATCTACATTGGTTAATAAAAATATCCCATATTTTTCGCACTTGTACGAAAGCATCATCGCTGCGAAGAGTTGGCGGCAGTGTTTTATCATCCATTCTCAAACATCTCAGAAGAAATTCAAATTATTCTCGGCTCATTACCGAAACATATCGGGTGCCAGGGAATGTAGCATCAAACAACTCATCAGTTGAGAGATGGTTATCTTTCATAACAGCCGTCAGAGAGAGAATTCCAAGTAACGACCAGACCTCCATTGCATTTGTATTTCTATAGCTGGCTGAAATTTCTTTCAAATTTTTTCGTGTTACTACCATCTCCACGTTTGTCCACTTGACTATTTCATCGACTATCTCGTCTTTTATAAAAAGTTGAAAACAGAGCAAAGGGTCTAGAACATTGCGACACATTCGAGTTGGTCCTGTATTTGTACGTATAATATTTATAGCTGAAGTCCTTCCTGTCGTATGTCCTTTTGTAGTTAACTATACATGGTTATTTTTTCCACGTATTGACCGCTGAGGCAATGTAATAATTCTATGTGAACCCGAATATAGGCTGATTCCAGAGAAGTATCATGATTTACGAAGTCCTCTTTGAGACGTCAATAAAACAGCGGGGTTAGCGGCTGACTGTTTATTGTGCTGTGTGTACCCTACATATATCTGTTACATCTTCTCCGTTCTAAATTCCTAGCTAATTACATATAGGCAAAGATAATTAATTATGGGCAGCAACAACAATCTTAATTAATACACAGTAACTCAAGTATACTATATACGTAAGTATAAGTAATTACTGTTACTTATACTTTTTAGCTTATTTAGGTATTTCTCTTTTCACGATCAAGTGCACGCAAAACTCGCGCCGACGGAGCCGGCGCCAGTGCGGCTTCATTGGCCTCATTAACGGACTCCGGCTCAGTTATGACGTCCGAGCCGTTGGCCGCGTCTTCAAAAGTTACATCGGCAACTTCCCAAAACTCCGGCTCCGGTGCAACTGTATCTAGTCTGGCTTTATCGGTTTCAGGAGCGATACTAGTGCGGGATAGTGAGAATCTAATTTTATTTTTAATAATTTGATCGGCATGTTTCCGCCAATGCGCCCTGCGACCCACATCTATATTATAGGAGACCGGCCCTGTCTTTCTTCAACTACACAATCTTCTTGCTCTGAATCCGAATCCAGTGGAGAACAATTAACAACTTAAATGAATGACAACAATAGGATGTTACAAATAATTCAAAAGTTACACAATTCCCAATTATACGTCAAAGTGACGTGCAACATTTTCATTACAAAAAAATGGCAGAACTTATCGCGTTGAAGCAACCGTGTCCTGCGAGGTCTTACCGGCTACTGAGTTGGTTTGGAAGCTCGCAGCGATCCGCCGGTTAATTCATATTTACTCTATCTCTCATGAGAGATACAGATGTTTCGCCGCGGTATACGTCAAATTTACGTAGATTTCGCTTCTAGGGTTAAGGAAATATCAACATACTGTCTTTCAATCTCCACAAACCTTAGTATAAATAGTAGAGAAATATTTGGTAACAATAAATGAGAAACATACGTCAGTACCTTAAGGTTAAGTCACAGTATTTTTTTTTTAATTTCTCACTCAAAGACCGCATGTGATAAACCACAGGCTGATGGACAAAAGTAACACTATTAGAATGTACCAATACACTTAGATTTGTGCCTTCTAAAAGATTCATGCCTATCAAAATGTCTGAACAAATCTCATAGTCTGGCACAATATAAGTTCGATATAACAATTTTCGAAGGCACATGACAACCTTCTTCTTTTTTTGAATTCGGTCAAAAAAACTACAAACCTTTCCAATTTCTCTGACTAGAAACTGTCTTAATCGTTGACAGTAAAATTACTAATAATTGTCCTAACGCCTTTAAGTATTTAACAACCTCATTTCTTTTACCAGGTAATTTTGTCGCTAACGATTCGCGTATAGCAGAGCATTCTGCCCTACTGTGACAGGTGGCATTTAATTTATAAGTTACAATGCTTTCTGGTATTGAATTTAATGCAGGTTTACCAACACAGTTAATATTGGAAACTACAGCACGTTCCCGTTTGTAACACGTCTCAAAAGTCTGATCTGCCCTCTGAACAAAACGTACAGAACCGCCCACCTGTATTCTAAGAAAAGTTTTGTTATCTAATTGCCGCGGCTGAGGTTCGGCGTTATTGTTTCAAAAGTTCGAAAATCACGAGTATCATGTCCGGATCTTTTACATACTTGATAAAAAACTGATGGTTTTTCTGAGATACGAGGTCCCTTCGTGCTGCCACCTTGAGGCGTGCCTGAGGTGCCGTGACCAAATGGTCGTTTTACAATTCTAATTGAGGATGCTACAGTAATCAATTCCGGTACGAATGTGACGCTAACGTTCAGTAACTCTATTCGCAATCGCTCATCTCCAATACAGCCAATTACAGCCTCAACAGCGTCATTATTTGATAACGTACCTTTTGTAATAAGTCTCCATAACACCCAGGCTTGTGATAAAAATTGCGAAATGTCCTTACTAGAATCGTAGGTATGTTCTCTGAAACGTACAATACCAGTTTCGCGTATACCTGTTTTCGGGTTGAAAAGTTGTAATAAGCACATCTCGCAATTCCGACCATGTAGCGGTTGACTTTTAATAGACTACTCGCATTCTTCCTTACATCATAGTCACTCAAGTTATATGTCTCCATTGCGGTTGTTATATGTTGACACCACTCTCGTACCCCGACATTAGTGTCCGGATCGTATGACGGCAAAAACAAATCGTTAATCTAACCTTCGAATCAGATTGAGTCGCCATACGATAGATAGGACATAGTTTTAATCATCTGCAACATTTGCGTAAAAAACTCAGCTGGCACCGGAAGAGGAATCGGTCAAACTTACATTATGTAAATTGGATGGTCGGGTAGAAGTGGGCAGATTTGACTTCAAAGTATGATATCTTTCTCATGCGTTGAAGAATCCCACTTCTGATGTCGAATAACCTAATTGTACAAGGTACAAGCCGCCTGTAAGGTTGGCGTCACCCACTACTACATCTCTGCTAAATCCGTCCATTATAGAATAACTTAAATAAAAAGAGATAACAGTGAGAAAACTTAACGTGATTTAGTGCAGTTCTATTTCGGAAAATTATGATACTTAAATATTTTTGTGTAATTCAAAAGTTTACCTGCATATTTCCAGAATCCGTTCTATGTAACAGTACATGCTCGTTCGATGGAACTCGTAGATACATATATAGATATATACATATATAGATATAGCAAACAAACACCTAGGGCACCAGAAATGTTTAGTGTTGAAAAGCATTTCAAATGTAGCTTTCATGTCAGTGCGGCGAAAAAAAAATAAGAAGCAACTTTGTGTTAACAGGCAGGCCACACTCGACACATACATTTCTTTTCACGAAGTGAGTCTCCTTCCATGGCCATTTTAAATCGTAAATGCACAAACGGTAGTCTTCTTTGTTTAGAAAATTATCAATATCTAAAATAACCACCATTGTATATAACCTATAACAAATTGAAACAATATATACGTATATATAAGTAGTAATTAATATAGGCATATAGAAAAAACTATGTACAGCAGCGACAGTAAAGAAGATCACGAAATCTCAACTATACCTATTTACAACTATACCGATTAAATCTCTCACACAAACCGTTCTATTCTGGCGTATACGGGTTGGTTCTCTGATGTAATATTCCACATTTACTGAGGTATATATCAAATTCTTTGTTGTAATACTCTAACCCATTGTCGCTTCGCAATATCTTGACTTTTTTCTGTGTTTGATTTTCTACTTCTGCTTTAAACTGTTTAAAAAACTTCAAAGCTTCATTTTTCTGTATCAAAACATAAACAAAAGTCATGCGACTGTGGTCATCAATGAATAATAAGAAATATCTGGAGCCGCCAATCGATTTATTTTCCATGGGTCCACAAATGTCTGTGTGCACTATCTCCAGTATGTCACTGCTTCTTCGGCCAGTACTAGGAAATTGTAACTGGCTTTATTTACCTTCGCAGCACGTAACACACAAGGGCTTGCTAATATTTTCAATTTTATTGGTGATGGACATGCCGAGCACTGCACTGTTCATTTGTTTTAAGGACGTTTACATTTATAACATGTCACCGCCATCTTGACGTTTGATCTGTTTGATTCCGTGTTGCCAACATTACCAACGTTTTTGACCATAGACAAACTCGTGTTTTTCTTTCCATTTATTTTGGAACGAGTTACGAATGCACCATTGACTTAATTCTCCTCATGTTCCGGTGACGACATGTCCAGCAATTTGGTTTTGATGGAATCCGCCGTTATCAACATTCCCCAGTGTTCGATGGCCATTATCATTGGCGCAAAACGTTCTGGCAAACCCGCCAACAGCAACGATCCGGTCCATTGATCATTAATCTCAAATCCAGTCCCACTTAGTTTCTGCGATGTATCGATGATTTGAGTAACGTAAGATGTTATCGAACTGCAGTTTTCCAGCCGAATTGATATTAGATTCCGTAGTAGACTTATTCGCCGCGAAAAACCACTATCATCGAATAATTGTTTCAGTTTTTCCCATAGTTCTTTCGATGATTGCACTGTCTTTATATGAACGTATAAAGACGTATAAAGACGGGTCAATTGTCATGATTAACTTCGCTTTGGTTTTTTCATCATCTGCGGCATCCACTATTTTATTAGACACAGGAACGACACAATGCTTCATGCCCTCTAATATTAGGAAGTTCTCTGCAGCGAAACACCATTCACTGTAGTTTTCTCGTCCTCTCAATTTCGGCACGTTAACAATATAATTAGACGCCATTGTTCACACCACTCAGCGGTTTCACTTTGTAATAAAATTGTTCTTTTTTTCATACAATCCGTTTGTTATTGATTAATCGCACTTAGTAACTGTCTTTAACACTTGTAAACGTGCAAAAACTTGTTAAAAACTACTAAAAACCGCGATTTATGAGCGTATTGAAGGCCCATAACCTATAATGAAATGACTGAATGTTGTACGAAATCAACTAACTTTTATTCAATTGACAGGTAGGTAGGTACATAGTATATCAACAGATTCGTCGTGTACCAGCTGGGGTCTTGAGAGCCAGTTCTCCTCTTTTACTCCTCGTCCTTAGTCATCCTCCTTCCCATTCCACTTTTGTCATCTGTTGTGTGTGTTGCTGATGTGTCTGGGGTCAGTAAGTGTAGTTATCAATCCAGTTGCTTCAGCGATGTACTGCTTCCCTTCTTTGTTTGTCTTCCCTGTTCGTGCAGGTTTATTACTTCTTTCCTGGCAAGCAATGCGTTAGTGACACCCATTCTGGTGTTGCTAATGTCTGTGGGCGATGGTGATCACTTACCATCTTTTGACCCGTTTGCTTGTTTGCCATTAGCCAATAGCATTAAAAAAAATCGGTTATAAAATCCACCCAATAAATGCCATGGTGAAGATCTAACGACCACAGGGCTGACGTTAGACGCTGTCTTTAAGGCACTTACTCATACTGGGGATTTCGCCACTTTGACGGATTAGCACAAATAGTGTATTTTGTGTGATGCCAGCCGTGACGAAAAATAATACAAAAATTATGCATTTTTCATCCGGACGTTTACAATATTTCTTGTATGTCAACGTGTTAATAAAAATGGTATTTTTTGTGTACAATTCAAGGTCAAAAACATCTCATGTTTTTCAGTTCCTTGGTGATGCTTTCTACTACGGGTCGTAAAAAAATATTCGGTTAATCTTGTAAACCATTTACTTCCTATACAGGTGGTGTACTTCGTGGCCAGCAAAAACGTAACCATCAAACGGGTGGCAGCCAGCCTGGGACCCGCAGTCTACAAAATGGCGGGTTCCAACCGGGGAACCGCAACCAGCAATTGAAACTATTGCCAACGAAGGAGGAACTCGACGCTCAACTGGATGAATACATGGCATCATCTCAGCACGCTCTAGATAAAGAACTCGAGGAATATATGCTCAAGGGTGCTACGATGGAGTATGAGTGATGCGATGATATTAATTTGTGAAGTGGCTTTTTCAATTGCATCATATAATTGTTGCTTTTGATTTTTTTGACATTGATATTCAAACCGACGGTGAATGAAGGACTTATGGTACAATATAGACTGTAAAAAAGTTAAAATTAATTTAAGACGCTTTGTATGTAATTAATTAAGTGGTACTGAATTTTCAATGACAAAAGTTATGCCCTATAGTGTCGGCAGCTTTTGGCCTGTCTAGACATTCTGTTGATTCTTTTATTGTATTACTTTTTTTTTCATTAATTAGACATATCAACCTATTGCACACTAGATGACATGACCAAAGACAAGAAGTATGAGTAGCAGAGCCAGTTCTCTTCTTTCTCCCCAGTCATCTTCTCCATTCTTCTTCTTTTTTTGTGAACCGTCCTGTAGCGGTATGCTGTTGGTGTGTCTGGGGTCCGTTGGTGTAATTATTGGTCTCGGTTGCTTCGGCGATGTGCCCATCCATTCGACTAATTATGTACAAGTACTGTGCGATGAAGGCCGCTCATTGTCAGTTCTGGAGGAGTCGGTCGTGATAAATTGGATCTAGTTTAAATATCTGATTTGTCAGAAAAGCTAGTAATGACCACTTCAAATTCTTTATCTGGGACCGTACAGCCCCTTCTTTGGCTGAGCCCGGGTCTGCAAGTGACTCGCCTTTTTGGTTTGTCGGTTATTTTTATAAAAATAATATCTATCTTCATAAGTTTGTTGTAATTTAATACCTCACTAGTTTATAGTCAAGGCGTCATTATTGTTGTTTGTTCACATCAAAGCTTAAAATGAACCTTCTCCATATTAATAACTAATGTATATAGTTAATGTACATAGTGTTTTAAATTTAAAGCCAAGAGAACTCATTCACTCATTTATTTCATGTAGGTATTTACAATTTACTTATGAACGTCAAATATTTGGAACTTATCACCGTTAAAGGTGCCTTAACAAAGAGGAGAAGAAAGAAACTCCTCAGCACACCTTTTCAAAATAATACATAAGTTGAGTTCGTTGAGTGAGTGAGTGAGTTGACGACGTGAGTGGGTTAAGAAATGTGAGTTTTAATATAAAATAGAAGTATACTTAGGTGCTAGCAATTTTATGAGGTAATGTTATGTTATAATAGTAAATGTTTGCTCACGATCATGAACTTATCAAGAAAATAATAACTGTCAGCTATGTACAAAGTGTAGTAATTAAATAATTACACAGTAACCTTCCATAACCATAGTAGCCTTCGCTAAGCTTCGGTATACCAGTGGACCGTAGGCGGTATATCTTTTTTATTTGTGAATCGAATAAAATGTCAATATAGGCTTATCACAATACGATTATGTAAAACGCACAGACAAATAGATAAGTAGACAGACAAACAAGTAGTCTGGCCTACACTGTCACGCCTAAGCCATTTTGATGATGATTGATGGAGATAGAGATAGACTAGAACTTAAGAAGGGAAATTCAACATAAGGATAGGAAGTTCTTTTGGCGCAAAGAAAATGGCTTGAAGAGGTTGAAATTGGGGACGAAAAATTGTATGGAAGTTCGTCATCAACGAAATTAAAACCATAAAACTTCGTATTTATCCAGTTAATACAAAATTTATAAAGAATTCGACGACGACGACGAAGTTCGACCGTTTTTTTAATTTCGTCCAGTGAAGAAACGAAAACTGCTCCATGCCGATGAAAGCTAGTCCATTAAATGTATGATAAGTGCTGGTGGTAGGTTAGGAGTCGCTGTCAGTTTCTTGTATCATTTAACTTAGAGAAAGTGTAGGCTTTCGTTAAGTGGATTGTTGTCAAGCATTAATTTGAAATAATGTTATCGGCAGTAAGGGATATGTTATAAAAATCGATTGGTACTAAACATTATAATTTGGTACCATTGTATGTAAGAACTGTTTTTATGCCCTATTAAGGCTTAAATAAAGTAAAGACTTTTGTTATTAGTATTATGTTAGTGTTTTTGTTGATTGATTTATTTTTATACTTATCATAAACGAAGTGTAAATATGTGATAATGTGCTGTTCAAATTAAACTCGTGCGGCCTTTTCAAACCTTGTTTTATTTATTTTTTAGACATGTACATGAAAGGTGGCTAGCGACATGCTTTGTACAGACACATAAAATCTTTCAGAAGACCATGAATGAACGGAAAAGACCGACACTCAAACCTAGAAACGGTTATTTGTCTCATTGAAAAGGTGTTTGGATACCCATTAACGTCCACTGCTAAGCACGGGTCACTCGCGATAACTGAGCCTAGAAATGCTCCCATGACGCTGCTCCAATGCGGATCGGTGAAAGGTTTGGCGGCCACCCTAAAAATGCTGGAATTTCTTTGCCACCTGAAAGCCACAAAACTTAACATCTGCCGTCTAACTATGACAACTAATAAGAAATGAGCAATAAGCTTCAGAAGGTGGTAGTTAGTAGTATTCCTCACTAGCAGTGTGACTAGCGTAGATGTCTGGCAGAGACCAGCAAATTCCTCTGCGCCGGCATATTAGCCACGTTTGTTGTTTAGCAGGCAACACTAGGGGTAAACCTCCGGGTATGGACCTTCTTATAGCTACGGCAAACAACAGCCGCGAACATACAGACGACGAACCAATCGCATGAATCGCCGCCACTTGTGCCGGCTGATGCCAATAGTGTTCTTCTACTATTTTCCCTAACAACCATTTGGCTGGAGGCAAATTATGATCTCTAACAATAACAATATCATTAATTTC
Organism: Racta chiria; assembly: GCA_018249195.1. NCBI lineage: Eukaryota > Metazoa > Arthropoda > Insecta > Lepidoptera > Hesperiidae > Racta > Racta chiria. Next base: position 10,231 of record DWKC01000254.1, read on the forward strand.
AGGTTCAAAACCTTTCACATTTCACTTGTACCTTTGTTGGAGAGTCACTAAATATTCTTCCGACCACTTTCGCCAAAAATCATTTACCATTTTGTGGGTTAATTTTCATCTTTGTAGGCTTGTAATATTTTTATTCTCATAATTTTCGTCAGGAAGAATAATAAGTGGCTCTCCCACCAAAAAATGGCCAGGGGTTAAAGGCATAGGGTCATCAGGACATCCTCAGAATTCCAGACAGGAATTCCTCGAATGTCAAGGTAGAATCCCCTATGATTCTTTTCAAGTGTGTCTTTGTCGAGCGTACTCCCGCCTCCCACAGACCTCCAAAATTCGGGGCATGCGGAGGAATGAAAGTCCAAGTTGTTCCATCATTCGCCAATTGTTTTCTAATTTCGTCAGGCACTTAAGATATATAGCGATCTCTTTACTTGCGCCAACAAAATTGGTGCCATTTATTTATTTATCCTTTATTGAACCACAATAACACATTACGGTACAAAGGGCGAGCTTATATATACATAAGATGAGATGATCATTAGGTGACTTAAAGATGACGGGCCAGTATGTGAGCACGTAACCTCTTTTTAAAAACTAGCTTGCAAGCGGGTCTTCTGATGTATAAGTATATATAGGTATCACACACACTAACCTTTCCACCAATCCACCCTGGAGCAGCATGGTGGAGTATGCTCTAGGTCTCCTCAGTTCTAAGGAGATCCGTGCTCACTAGTGGACCATTAATAAGTTGGAGCCATTTATAAGCTCTTTTGTCGGCACAAAAATTAGCGTGTTGTTGCTCTTTAAACTGTACTGGAGGCTGGAGAATAGCACTGTGTCGTTTACGTATTTTATCTAAACAGGTAGGTAATAAACGTTACCAATATTGCACCTACTGGGAGCGTCCTCTCAGTCTAAACTCTTGATTGATATTTTCTTTGAATGAAGCTTTCAATTAAACTTGCGGATTGCAGCACATAACTTCTTAGTCTATAACGCATCGGTAATGCTTTATTTTTAATGGATTGTAGTTGTGGTCGTATCGGCCTGGTGGGTCTTGCATAACTCCCCCGATGAAGACAAAAGGTGAGCGATCCGGGCTATGATCTTGCCACGAACCAAAACCCCTCAGAAAATTCGAAATTCTAAAATTTACCTTAGTATACGGGCATTATAAGTGCACCTCTTCCTAGGTTGCGGTCTATGCGCTTAGTGTTTCTATCTGTCAGCTATTTTCAGAAAAAAAGAGCTGACTAAAATCATTGATGGATGAGGTTGCTTCCCAAATTACCATAAAAGATCCGTACAAAAGATGCTTTTATACACAAAGTGTGTATTTACATCCATTATAGTTAATAGACAAGTCTTACCATAGCAACGACCACGAACCGGAAGCAGTCGCGCGTTCCGACCACACTTCCGGCAAGATGGCCGCCGCTTTGTGGACCGAGGGACCCTGATTATTTTGTTATAATTAATTTATATCGGAATATCGCTCATGGCTCGGTGGCTTGTGTCGATCGTAATAGGCAAAGTTAATATCGCAATATGCTACAGCGAGCGCAGTCGGAAAGTAGTTTGGTGACTGCTCGTAGGGATTCCTTGAGTGCTTCCGTGCTTTGGAGGACCGCAAAAGCATTGCCCCTAGCTATTATCGTTAGGTAGCAATCGTTAAGCCTTCTTGGAAGAAGTTTAGGCGGCATAGAATCTTCAGATGCTTTGGCTGGCCACTGACCCCTCCACCAATCCGTAAACCTGGGATCGATTCCTGCTCGTAGTCAAAAGAAGTCACATATGGCTTCAACCCATTGATGGCCCACTACTGGGCACGAGACTCTCCTCATACTGAGGAGACGCTCACCTCACGCTGTTACTTAGTCACATATGACATGATCATAATTAAAATGCAATATACCGACTAAGTCACAACATTAAATTGATATAATATTAAAGTCATCGTAATAAAGTAAAATAAACACTTCACACTTACCACCGCAGTGTAAATAACACAATCATAACACAATAATCACACAAACAAACACTTATTAGTCATATTAATTCCCAGGTGCCGACTAGGCTACAGGGATACCAATTTTACGACACCAACTTTCCTATTCAGATTAAAGAACGAAAAGTATAAACCAATCGCACGAGCTGAACTGCAAACTATCTGCGTCATAAATAACGACACTTCAAAACTAGTTCAAACCAGATTCGTGTCACGGAGCAGAGTGCGGAATCTGTGACGTGCACAGACGTACACAGAAGCTTCAGCTAGTGAAATAGCGGATTCCCACTGAATGTGGTTTACCGACCAGTCGTACCAATGCACTGTGGGAAGTGTCGGTGACGCCGACGAGGACGTATCGGTGCGTCGCGGCGTCGGACTCGTACTCGCACATATTATCATTATATTATAATCTAATGATATTTATGTTTTGTACATTTTAATTTTATTGCACTTTATGGAATGGGATATAAAATGAAGGCTTAATGCTAGAAGCATTCTGTGCCAGTAGGTCTTCGGCGGGTGGTAATTTTGGAGTTCAAAATTGGTTAGATTCTGAAGATTTACAATGATAAACAAGCAGCATAGGAGCTTAGATTGGTGCCGGGCTGCTAACGTAACTCGGACTAATGTATTCCAACCCTGTTAGGCACTCTGCTGACGAGAAACGGTCCTGCACATCAGTTTAGTCAAGTAAGCTTCTGGCCCTCATTCGAACTACCTCTTCTGCCCCAAAGCCAAAGCCAGCTTAAAACGTGGTTGCCGAAGGGTTCCATAAAGTTACTTTGTATAAATGTTTCGTATAATAAAATAATTCTTTTTAAAAAGGGCTTTTGGAATTCTTCATAACGTTTCATCACATTCAGTACGTTTCCTCTCACCTCCTCACGGGCGCTACAATTCCGTAGTGTGTGTAGCTTAAGTTAATATGTATATACGATTGTTATATGTGTGCAAAATAACGCAGAGGCTAGACTATGTCGACGTAAAGTTGACACAACCTCGACGAAACGCTGTCGCAACGTCGACGCAGTGATGACACAACGCACCGTGTGCCCTGGCTCAAGCGGCTCTAGTTGATCAAACACTGCAGTCGCGCCACACGCAGCTCGTCACCGCTTATCGACGCCGCTAGCCTCGTAAATCAAATCAATTCGCATCTATTCACCGACGACACTAGTGTTGGCTCAAATATCGATATAACTACGATATTCAGAAATTAAATCAACGTCGCTGGTCACTTCCCTTCAGGTAGCACGTATGTTCGTTGGTCAATTATTTATACCCATAAAATATACGCATTTTCCTGTTGGCATTATCGATCTTCATATGATCGTATCTTGTATCACATCGAAATCTTATAATTGTTATAACAAATTTTCCCATATATTTAACCGTACATTTGATTGCTAGTTAAATTTGAATTATCACAAGTTAAAAGCTTATATTAATACGCATTATTAAATTTACACAGAGTAACATATAGATACGAGAATATAAATGAACTTACGGTACGATAATTGTCAACAACAGATAAATAAAATTAACATTTGAAATTCGAATTCTGTTTGAAATTTGCATACATTTTGACGAACAAATATTAACTTTAATAATGTGGCGCACCAAATTTAAATAATGGCTAACACCAGAGGTTCCCAAACTGTATTTTTTCACATATACGACTTAGACCAATTTTACTCTTTATCGTAGACCTTCACCTGCTACCTACCTAATCTGGAAATATCTTCAAAAATATGTAATTTTGTATTGCTCCCTTCATTTCGTAAATTCTGCTTACATTGATAATTAAAAGCCAAGCTAGCCTTTGTTCTTCATTATCGAAATCGAATCTTTTTATGGACTTTTAATTACAAATAGGGAACCCCTATTTTTTTCATGTAAACGTAGACCCCTGCTTAATTGCCCGTGGCGTCCTCCTGGGTCCACTTCG
>DWKC01000255.1:0-14182 GCA_018249195.1 Racta chiria
GCGTACTAGTAGATTGTAAAGAAAATAAAATTCCAGAAAGAGCTTCAATATTCTCACCTCGCACAATAGATATCGCAAATTGAGCGGAAAGGATAGACGTGGCTGGAAGTCCCACTCTATTATGCTCTAAGTGAGGCACGCTGCAGTCATTGGACTTCAGTGTTCATTGAAATTTATGGCTTTCATTTTACGTAAATATATTTTCTTCTCGTCTATTTGTGCATGATATGTGTAATAATGAATGATTCGTTGAAGTTTGGAAAAAATATCGTGTTGTTCCAGTGTTTTGTAAAATATATTTTTTTTTTTAGAAATTATCTCTGTAATTCACAGAAAATTTAAAATATTTAGTAATGTAAAATTTATAACAGGCTAGCTTTTGGCCGCCACTACGCCGCAACCAACTGTTTTCATCCCCACGCAGCAGCAACGTTAGTCAATCAATATATGTTTAGACGATGACCATCTTACCATACAAACTTACAACTTCTATTTGAACCCCTTCAACCTCTTTTTAAAATGTATCCTATAAAAAGTTGCCTTAAAAGATAGCGTAAGTTATTTCTCAAGCTCTAGCGTATCTCTGTACCAAATTTCATCAAAATCAGTTCTGTGGTTTAGGCGTGACAGCGTAACAGACAGACAGAGATATTTATAATATTAATAAGGAAGTAAGGACTTTACTCCTTCTTTATACGAATCTCTTCCAGCATTATGTTTATCTTCTACAAATACTATTTTCATCTGTACTTCGATTGGATAAATAGGGCAGTTATTTCAGGTAAAGGTAATTTTTATTTGAATTAATTGTCTTTATTTATATATAAATTTTATTTGGTTGATCTCCTAAAGGTTCTCATAAGTTACACCAAGAATCATTTTTACTAACCCTGAACTACCCTGAGCACATCAAAAATTTTATTATTCAAATCGGTCCAGCCGTTCTCGAGTCTAGTGAGACTAGCGAACATCAATTCATTTTTATATACAAGATTATCATTGGCAGAAACGTTGAAGCTGGGAAAGGAACAGCTTAGCTGAAGATCTTAACTGCTGAGTGAAATTTATAAGAATGAGGCCGCGGCTTTATGTAGCCGACTTCGTATATTCTCGTTATTACAGGTTTATTTCGAGACAAATGGGTAACAAAATTAATACTTATTTATGGTATACCTGCTATCTTTCTTCATTTATATGTAACTTGCAACATTCACATACATTTTTATAGAACACATTGTAGCGAATAACTATTTAATAACTATAATGATAGGTATTTTAAGTAGGATAATAATTATTTTTGGAAAAGCTTTCATCTCAAACTTGAGCTTTCGATATGTCAAAGTTCATTTAAGTTTTCCTTACTACCCGTTCGACGTAACTACATCTACCTAGGCTTTGTATGGGAGCAGAGCCATCTCGTAGCTGGTAACGGCGTTGCATCGATCTGATACAACATTCGGTTTACATTACGCCGATCAGCTAGTAAGCTGGAAAAAAGACTTGGAATCACATGTGTCCGAGCTCTGAGGCCTTGTTAGCGGCGGTCAGCTACCTGCGAGGAGTCAAGTGGGCCCTGGGCCCTTCTATAGTAGAAGCTTACGACAAGTAACTAAGAGATACAACACTTGAGACGCGCTCAAGTGGCGCCTGTCACCCTCCGCTACATCGTGCCACGACTAGGATCAAACGAAATTATATTTAAACTTCATCTATTTATTAATTAGATTAACCTGATAAATACTTACCGATCTCTGTTATTATATTATATTTTAATTTAGAGATTTTTTTAATTCTTAATTTAAATTAATAAATAAATATCTTAGAACAACTCACACACGGCCAACTGATCCCAAACTGAGCGTTAGCTTGTACTATAGTGATCACATGACTGATGAACTTACATATATATATATTAGATACTTACCTACTTACGTAGATATGTTTTACACCGAGACTCACTGAACAAACAATCCTGTTCATCACAGAAAAGTTTGTCCTGGGTGGGAATCGAACCCACGACCTCCCGCAGTCAAGCTTAGTACTAACCACTAGACCAACCAATATTTAGTAATTTATACGTATAATAAAACTGGGGTCAAATCTGTACCTACATAACAAATTTAACAAATTATTCAAAATAAATTATTAAGATGAACACCACATTTCACAGCAACTGGCCTATGAATATACTTTGTGACTGGCCTGTTGGTCTAGTGGTTAGTGAACTTGACTACTGAGCCGGAGGTCGTGGATTCGATTCCCACCCAGGGCAAACTTTTCTGTGATGAGCAGGAATGTTTATTCTGTGTGTCTGGGTGTAATAATCTATTTAAGTATGTATTTAATAATATATATGTATGTTTATCAGTTGTCTGATCAGCATAGTACAAGCTAATGCTTAGTTTGGGGTTAGATGGCCGTGTGTGAGTTGTCCTAAGGTATTTATTTAAGATATTTATGTAGTATGTACAGTAGTTATTGTACCTACTCGTATATTTAGTGTTTAATTGAATGTATATATTTCCAATTCTATTCTATGGCTAACTTCATCATGTCGTTTACTGCGCGCGCAGCTCTCAAATTCACTTTACTAAACGCGCCCAAAAGAAGTGTACCCTTAAAAAGAACTTCGATGGATCTTTATAAAAATAACAGAAGCCAAAAATATGACTCTTAACGTTTTTGTCTTTCTGTCTGTTGTTCGCTTTTAACACAAAAACTACCGAATGGATTATGGCGAAACTTTTGTTGTTATATACCTATTAGTTATTAATTGGAAACTACTGGACTGATTTAGATGACATTGGGCATATTTGTAGATGGTAGATGGTAAATGTTACTATTCGGTTACTATAGTCTTAGGTTTTATCCCAGAAATCACAAGTAACCAGGATCACAAGTAAAACATTTTATTTATTTACATTTCTATGGCAGAATAGGTTTGCCGGGTTAGCTAGTTGATAATAAGTGAACCTTACAAATATGAAGCGCTCCTGGCTCGGCGGCTTGCGTCGATCAGAAGTGATTGTGAGTTAAATACCAGGAGGATGGAGAAATAGGCGGATGGTTAAACGCTAGTGGCAAAAATTCAAAAGTATTTCCTTGCTTCAGAGAGCACTTGAAGCTGTCGGTCCTGGATTTTATCGCTAGATCATCATCATCATCATCATCATTGCAACCCACAACTAGGCTCGGGTCTCCACTCAATTTGAGGGGTGCAGGCCATAGTCCACCACGCCAAGTGCGGATTGGAAGATTTCACACACCTTTGAGATCTTTATGAGAACTCTCAGGAGTGTAGGTTTGCTCACGATGTTTTCGTTCACCGTAGCAAGTGATAATCAACTTCTGATACGCACATAACTTTAAAAATTAGAGATGCGCGCAGCAGGATTTGAACCCGGGACCTCCTGTCCAATAGTCAACGTTCAAACCGTTAGGCTATCACTACTCGTTAGGCTATCAAGATAGTAATTGTTAAGTTATGTCGGAAACGTTCGGTGTGCTCTAGGCCCTGTACTGACACAAGACTCGTGCTCGATAGTGGATCATTCATGGGTTGAGGCCACTATTAACTATTTATAGTTCGCTCACCTTGACTTGAGCGTCGCTATTCATTTTTCACTGTACCTTACTTAGTCTCTAACGCCATTTTTTCTTACATTTCTTGTTGATCGGATAAATCATAGGATATTATGATAACAAGGAGGGAACAACAAATCACAAACGTGTTGTTGTGTCTTTGACTCGACTTGTACTTCACTGGCGTTTTTGATTCACTGCAAGGATCTGTGCCAATGCATAGGAAATAGTTCCATGAATAAATTTGCATCCCCGGCCGTGTAACCGATGTCTTTGTCTTCTTCGTATGCGAAATCGGTATTTCCTTGAATTAAACGAAATGTACTCAATAAGTAGGACACAAGTATTTAATCGCAATAGGTAGAATATGCCTATTTATATCAGAGTGAACGTCTTCATAATTATACACGGTTGCGTTTCATAATTATATTCGATGCGATTTTACTGTCCAAAGGGTTAACTGGGAGAGAATGCTTTAAGCATTAAGTCTGCCTTTGTATCTGCTTAAATCTTTTAAATAAATAAATGTGATGTTAAGCGCTATTTTATCTTTATTTTCTTGCAGATTTTACTCTGTTACTTATCCATGCTATTTATTCTGAATTACTTACTTGTGATATGTCATGACATTTGTTACGTATAATTACGTAATACAAGATGGCATATTGGTTCGATTGATCAAATTTAAGTATTTCTCGATGTATTTATCGTTTTCGAATCAAGAAACCGACAGCTAAGCTTAAAGTTCAGCTACTTTTCGATTCTGCCAGAAACCACTGTATAACTGATAGTGAGGGGGGTGTACGAACACCTGAAAGAAAATATATTCGCGTATAAGAAAATTATTTCGCAAACAGATGGTAAAAAATGGTATCACCAGGTCCAGGATTATACAAAGACAACTATCCAACGATACCACACATGATGGGTGAGGCGAGAAATAATATCATTCACATTGTCAAGTACTGACTTTACGTCTGGTATTAAGGATCTCGACATTAGGCTGCGGGGAGACGAACGGACACGGCGAAACTATACGGGTCCCGAAGTAGAACATAAAAAAGTTTATAATATACCTACAATACTATGTAAATTTCTATAAACTTATTGAGCAAGTTGCACGTTTCTATCACGCACGCACGGACCGTAGGACGCAATATAAAGAGTAAGAGGAATTTGCGTGCGTTGAATTTATTGCCGGATTAAGGGGGCGTTTAAGTGAAAAGTTTCTTTAGAAACAGCCACCAGAGCCTTAACTTCATTCCTTCCATAGTTCGAATATTCACTCGAAACATTCGTTCGATATATTAATAAACCTTTTTGTTACTATTGTACTATGTACTTACACCTGTCGTACGTATTTGTATAAATGTAAATTTTTAATAAAAACTTGATATAGGTACAAATAACCAACCTAACATCATTTATTTTTAGCTAAAATATGTTTTGGCTTAACAAAATGAGACACAACATATTTTGACTATTAAGAATTTAATCGCGGTGATATATTTTATTAAAGACGCCGTAAGAACATACCTGAGTTTATTTAATAAAATTCTTATTGGTAATGAGTTTGAAAATTAAATAAAACATAACTGAAATATTTCTTTTGTTACTTCTATGGATAACTGAACCAGTTAAAGTTGTAAAGAATCAATTCCTCGTATTTATTGTATTTATGTAGGGGATAAGAGAACAAAATAATTCCTGGAGGTAAAATGATTCCCTCTGCGAATTATTAATGCCATTTAGCAGATTACTTAACAAAGAGTATGCCAATTCTACAGCACTTGAGTATGTGATACAAATGAAATTGAACTATTTCTAGGACTACTATATATATATTTTGCATATTTCCTTAGAGGGATCATTATGGACACCTTTCCCCTCTTCAAGATATTTTCGTACAGCGATTTATCTCTTTATACACAATTTTCTATCGTAAGTGGAGTTATTTTTATGCAAAAATATACTGCAAATAACAAAGGCCCGACAGTGACGGATGGGCGCTACAGTTGGCCGAAATGAGCCGGCGCCGGTGTTGCGCCCTACTTCCCCTATCACTCTATTATAATTAAATACGTTTGTTTATAATTACCTTCCTTTTAGACCTAATTAACGTCGCTTCCGAGGAAAGGAATATATTTTTTGTTTTTAAACCTTTATTTGTAACTGAGCCTACGACTCCGTTCGCTCGGAATTACTTAAACTGACATACTGTTTTTATTTGTGTATCGATTTTAATAAACATATCCAAGCTTAGCCCAATACATCAGTGAAAACTGCATTCAATTCGGATCAGTCGTGTCGAGATTAGCGCGAACAAAGGAGCAGACAAATACAGAAACAGATAAACAGAAAAAAATTCTAAAAGTTTTGGGTTCTATTCCTTTCTACAAAGTCCTCCTATAAGTTGCTTCCACATATCTTCTATCGTTCCACATATCTTCTGTATGACGTTCATATAAACTTTCAACCTCTATTTTCTTTTTCTTTTTTACTTAAAATAAGTTAGTGCTGACAATCCCACCTGATTTATTTATTTCAACCTTCAAGCCTTTTTTTCGCAATAAAAGGCACCTTACAACCCCCTTTCCTAAGCTCTGGCCTATCTATGTATCAAATTTCATTAAAATCGAGGTGAAAGTGTAACGGATAATCAGACACGGAAAACCTCAAGTGAAACACACTCACTCACTAACTCACTAATGCTATACCAAGAAGGTAAAGATAAGACGCGTACTGAATATATTCTACAAAAAAAATCAGTCAAAGAGCCGAGTGAGTGCATCAAAATCGCACTTGCAATTGGTAGATTGAAAACTTTGCCATACCATGAATCAAAACTATTGTCGATTACTTCGCATTAGTGTAAGGTCGAGGCATCTAATGTTATGCTAAAAACAGTTTGCCGCAGAACGCCTCGCAGGTTATGTAGTCTTTAAGCTAGTAGCAACAAGTCGAAGGTACAGTTCCAGTGCCGTACCCTTTCTTAGGATAATATTTTTACGTACCTACTTATTAAAACCACGGCCATCCTGATAAACCCTTTTTCAATGATAATACACAACAATTTTTACAAATTGAACATATTGTGTTTATTTTCCTCATTGTTCACGTTCATGGAGAAACGTAAAAGTTTTCTTTTCCTACATAAAGAAGAATGGGATCGATTGAAAAAAATTGGAACACCAGACCAAGAATCACCGAAGACAAATGAATATATTCAATCGTTGATAGAAAAGTCGCAAGGATGGATTAATTCCTGGCCTGACTCCATACAGGTGGGTAAACGTTATGTACCTACATATGTACGTACAATAGAACATACTTACCTAAGTATCTTCTATTGTATCAACTAAGAGTTTTACAAATGCCTTAATTTATTCTTGCTCTCCAGCCAGGATAAAAAAGCCGCAGACCTCATCTTCTTTCTATACATCTTTTAGTGGTCTATCCCATTATTTTCTGTCACCCATCCTAGAATAGAATGGTGCGTCTGAGGTACATTATAGTCCTTAAGTAAATACGTAAATACCCCAGGGATAAGCACCCCGTTTGCTTCATATACTCCTTCTTTCTCTTTCTTCCGCGCTTCAAGGACTGTCTCTGTCACTTCTTTTCCGCTCTGCAACGCGGTGTTTTGTCCATGTGCGTCACTTACCATTTAAAGACATCAAAACCTGCACACTCGGCAGCGCTAAATCATATAAATCATAGTGGTAAACCTATCTTTTCAAAATTATACTACCCACCTAAGCATAAACCAGTTGTAAGTGGGTAATACTCGTAAATCATAATTGTGATACGCTGTAAAACTACTTTGCTAACGTATTATCCTGTTGTAGTATTATCCCAGATTAAATAATGGAAGTGAAAGATTGCTCACCACTTATTTAATATACCAACCTACTATCGTTCATTATGACTCTACAGTGTGAGTCTTGATAAAGTGCACTTAAGAAAATATAGGAAACAATGCCGATTTTTATCATCGTTTATGCACCTTTTATAGATTTTTTTTATTACACTGAAAAACTGAAGAAAACAAATTGTTATAACTTTTGGACCAAGTGGCCCATGACGCTGAAATAAAAATATCTGTACGTAATTGTGTATAACTGAGTAATCTAACTACGTCGATGAAAATATTAACGAAAAACATCGAGAAATTAAACATATATTTATATCAAGAAACGCGGGCGCTTCTTAATAATGTTATAAAATCTTCTTGTTTTTTTAGAAATCGTTAATTTTCTCAAAATAATAATACTTAAGATACATTTTTTTTAGTTTAAGTGATACTGCATCGTAATAGATTCAAAAAACAACTTAAGTTGTCTATCTCAACTACACCGTTAACAGCTGGCCGGTAACCTAGACCAAATCATTGGCCGAGTGTTGAAGCACACTGCCAGAATGCATGTGACGCCATCCAAAACTCTGATACTTTTAGAACACAACGCGTTTTGGTAAAGAGGAATGTCCGTGCCGTAGACGATCGATTGATGTTTTCTTGATACTATTGAACGTTATAACAATATGACTCCGATTGATAAGACTATGAATACAAATATGGACGAAATTATGACTGGGCTGTTGGTCGAGCGGTTAGTAAACCTGACTGCTACGCCGATGGTCGTGGTTTCGTTCCCACCTAGGACATACTTTTGTGATGAATAGGAATGTATGTTCTGCGGAACTGAGGGTCCAAAATATGTATATAAGTATGTATTTTAAATATACATGCATGTCTATCAATTGTCTGATCACCATAAACAAGGTAATGCTTAGTTTGGGGTCAGATGTCCTTGTATGAGTTCTCCAAAGTTAAAAAAACATAGATAAAAAGATATGTAAATAATAGTCGTTTCATCACTACCCGCAACTTGTAGTTAAGACCCACTGCATATGTGCGAGATTTAAAATTCAACCCGAGTGTACTCCAACTGGTTAAGAATGCCGAATAGAATCGCTTAAGAGTCTCGACGCGAATTTCGGACTATTGCCATTTTGTTGAAGTCATAATGCATTGTAGGATTGCAATGATTTTAGTCTTTGAGCCTAACATACCTTACGTTCAGTAGTTTCAGCTTCCATTATTGACCACTTTATTCTGTGTACTGTTGGTGTACTTCTAAAACTATTCAGACATAACGTGCATTACTTTATAACATGTTGTATTTTTGCTCAATTTTAATTTTACACACTTTTAAAAGAACAATACCTTCATTAAATTAAGCCCACGCATTGAGAAGGCCAGACAACTGCATATTCTGTTCATATGCTATGAGTGCACCACATGGGAACACATACAAGAGCTTTAAAAGGGTGACAATAGCTTTCCATGAAATATATATTTTTTTAATGAGCTCAATTTATGTCTATGTTTTTCTAAACGCTGATGCGTACGTGCATCATTATCTGCTTATCGCCATATGATCTAGCATAATCTTATTTTAAACATGCTATTATTTCTGTTGTTTGTTATAAAAGGGCTACATATTGAAACGTGAAAAACAAAGAGAACAGCGTCGCGCGAAAGACATAGCTTTTATGAAGTCAATTAAAAAGAAGCAAAGAGAAATTAGTAAGGATAATGAGGCTATCGAGAAAGCGAAAGAAATTATTTTTGACGACTCTTGTTATGGTAGAAGATTGATCAGGTTCGATACAATTATTATTTTATGTTATAAAAAAATATGTAGATAAATTTTATAGCAGAAATAATGTGTTTGTTACTAACTAGCGCACTTCTTGAATCAAAAACTTTTGAAGAACGAGATGCTCAAATTGAATTTCAAAAGAAAATTATAGGAGATTCTTTAGCAGCAGATCAAAATCATAATGCAATTAGTTCTTTACAAAACATTATCGATACGAAACGTGAAGAAGATGATGCATGTAGGCGAGAAAAAGAGAAAGAAACAGCAGCAATAAATAAAGCCACGTAAAGTATTTTTTTTAACAATTTTAAGGAGTTTTTTAACCTTTTAGTTTTTGTATTGTATTTTAGTAGTATTTGTTTGTATGTAAGACACTGCCGTCTCCAACACAGTGCAAACTAAAGCAGAGGGCAGGGATTTCTTAATATACTTGTATGTGTACTTTAGTAAATAAAGTAATTATTATTATTAAATCAAATCAAAATCGTTTATTTCATGTAGGTATTATCAATACACTTATTACTTTTAACGTTTTATGAACACATTATGTTACTCAAACAGCTATTTAGCTCAACGTGAGAATATGAAAAAGGACAAGCAAAAGGAAAAAGAGATGGAGGTTGAGGATTTGCAAATATTATCATTATTGAATGAAAAAGAAGCCATTATAGAAGTAATGTGTCTATACTATAGATATATAATATGAATAAAATATAATAGTCATGTTAATATCACACTAAATTTATTAATTTAAGTACATAAAATAAACAGGCGCACGAAAAACTACTGTTACAAAAAGGTTTGGAATCATTTGAAGCTGAAAATAAACAAATTCGAGAAAATAAGGCGTTCAGAGAAAAACAAGATGACCGATTAATAGAAATTTGGAGAAAGTACGAAGACAGAAAAAATACTAGGATGAAAAAGGTGCGTAAGAAATAATTAATAACAATAATTTTGTACAACATTGTTGTAATTATTAATAATATATTATGCACTAGCTATGCCCGCGGCTCCATGCGCGCGAAATTTGTATTTAAGTATAGACGGAATTCGATAAATTGTCATATATTTTTTAATTGTGCACGGATGTCAATAAAAATAAACCTGTGCCAATTCAAGCTTAGCCCAGTATATCAGTGAAAACCGCATTCAAATCAACCGTTTCTGAGATTAGCGTGAAAGACACAGACAAAAATTCTAAAAATGGTTGTTTGTGTTCTTCATAACTACAAACTCGCGTATAAGTTTCTTCTATATATCTTCCATGTATAGACAGCGATCAGCTACAAATTATTATATGTTATATGATGATTAGTAGAGAATAGGCAATAGTCAATATAATAACAAATTCATAACACCAATATGATAATTTTCAAAGTTTAGATTCATGATGAAAGGTTCAAAAAATTACAACCAAAAGACAATTACGAACTGGTGAAAAAAATATATGAAGAAGAAAATAAACGATATGATGATTTCGTGAATAAAGGCATAACAGTACTTACGAGAAGGTAAACAGACTTAGCAATGAGTATTAGAATTAAATGTATTAAACTGTAGACCATTACACTATTAGACATACAATATCTAGTAAAAAATAGTTGCCATCGAAATAAGTCAACATTTTTATACGAAATCAGCTATGCACCTATGCAACGCCTTAAGTTTCCAACCTACGTTGTCAACGCTGCAGTAGATGTGTGGGCACCAATTAACAAAATATTACATTACCTAATTAATCAGACCCTCTCTTTCTCCCCGTTCATCAGTCATCCTACTCCCCATTCTTCTTCTGCCACCTGTGCTGAAGGGGTATGGAGTTAGTCTCGGAGGCCCATTAGTAACTTGACTCCGGTTGCTAGAATAGAGTACTGCTTCCCTTCTTTGTACATTCTTATTGCGCTAGCAGATGTTCAGCGAGTCTATCACTTCTTTCCTAGACGGCAATGGGTTGGTGACGGTTTTGAGTTTGATCTTATTTGCCCACTTATATCATAATAAAAGAAAAACCTTAAACATTCTTCAGGCTACAAATTCAGGATAATGAAGATACCCAAAAACAAAAGGATCAACGTAAAATACAGTACTTAATAGCGGAGTCAAACAAAAAGCAAGAAGTTGCTAAGCACGATGCAAAGCGAATTGCTAACATCGATAAAAAAATATGCGCATGTGATAGACGTCTTATTCCGACAAGCAAAAATGTACCAACAACTGGGAATTTATTTCGAAAACAAGGTATACTTATATCGTAATAACTATGGCTGCGATCGCATGTGTACGTGTAAATTATGGAACGACCTTCCTGCACACATGATCCCTAAGACATTAGAGTCCTTCAAGAAGGTCCATCGCTTCCTACTTTGTCAGCAACGCATTAGTGATGCCCCTGGTGTCCCATATGCATGGATTGCGGCGACCAGTTACCGTCAAGTGACTTGTCTGCACGTTTGCCTGCTTGTGGTATAAATAACCCTAAATCGCCAGGTAATTTAAAAGTTATTATAAATTTTTAAAGCGTACTCTCAATAAATGTATTTATTCTAACGATTTGTGTGACATAATATAAATAAATGTTATTAAAACCTACTTCACAGGTGTGACAACATTTGCACCATCTAGCGATATTTTAGTTCAGAAGCTCAAGTTAAAAGAAAAGGAATCATCCCCATGGAGTGGCGCGCAAGCTGCGCACGCGCAGTTCGCGCACCGCGCCGCACAGACTTTGGAGCTGTGTCGGTACAAACGAACGGCACGTCAAGTTGTCAATGTATGGGTCTTTACGTTATCAAAACATCGTACATTTAATAAATCTGTAATAGCTGTCTTGGAACATATTATGAAGAAACCCTTACTGGGTTTTTTTAGTAAAGAATAGAACCCAAAGCTTTTTAGATTTTTGTCGGTTTATCTGTTGGTCTGTGAGTTTGTAGGCGCTAATCTCAGAAGCGCATGCTACGTGTACGTTCACTAATTTTGTTAATTTCGACGGGACATGAAATAAGCAGGATAAATATATTCACTTTTCAGTTGCCTTATTTCCATAGCCCTTATTAAAACATAACTTGAAATTCGCCAAGGAGGTTGTTAACATCACTAAAAACTAATTACCGGGTTTTAAAAAAGCCCTCGGGGTTAAGATAGTTTTATTTCATTTAAGTTTTGTAAGTGACCTTATTTACTTAAGGTTTTGGCGAACGTAGTTGCAGTGTATCAGCTGCTAAAAGATAAATTTAGTGGCTACTGTGTGTGTATGCTTTAATTATTAATCGTTATGACTAAGAATTCATCTTTTGTTTTCTTATATTTAAACTTTAAACCCTTTAAACCTTTAAACTCCGATGCATCTTGTGATGCTCGAGACACAATTACTTTCTATTGTTATCGAGATGCGCCGGAGTTGGTAAGGTCACAAGCCGATAAATGAGCGCCCCATCTGATTGTAAAATATCACCGATATGAATAATTACTGTAAGAAACACGTAGGGTGTATTATGGCACGTTTTGATCCTTTAGAGCTATCTTTTAAAACGATTGATTAATTATATTATTTCAACAAGAAAACCTTTTCTTGCAGCATTACCGAAAACATCATGGATTGAAACCAGAAGAATTGCCTGTAGCTAACTACTCTTGAAACTATTTTTGGATAATGTTTGCTTACAAATTAAGGTGCTGGGTGTCAAAATCAATAAATAAAAGTAACAACTCAACAATCATTATACTAGAATTTATTTTATACTAGATGCATATTTACAAAACCACTCCTTAAATTCAAATTACTCGTTTGTACAATCCGTTTGTTACACCTTCCAAGGTTAAATATATGATTTGTATACATGATTTTATTAATTATCTCTGAATATAAGGTTCATTTCACTGTAAAGCTTACATTAGATACAAAATAAATAACATCACAATGTACAGTCAAATGCAGGAGCGCACACAATTGAATTGTCTAGGAATGTACATTCGACTGTACGCGGTGCATTTCTGAAGTATTTCCTTCGTAAAAATGATTGCAGAAAGGCATTTTATATAAACTAAGCTAAACCTGTGACTTCTGTCGCTTGACATCTGTTATATTTTAAGAAAACTCAAGCCACAGTAGTATCAGGTAATAAAATCTTAATTTCAATTTAAATAACACACAAATACTCTTCCAGTACTACATTTCAAAAAGATTACAAGTTGAAAATACAGATAATTTCAAAATCGGCTAAACGGTTGATGAATCAATAAGTTGAGTACATAGATTTTAACGCTATTTTACTAAAGTTATAATACTTTGATTAGTATTAGTTACTTACTTCAATAATCCTACTGAAAACTACTACATGACTTACAGAGTATGTGTGTGTAACGGTGTTCGGATGCTACGGTGCCGTTAGTATGGCGACTGCTTCTGTTTCAGTACGGCCTGCACGCACTTGGCCATGGTAGGGGAGGCGCGGGAGATGGGGTCCGTCATGAAGAAGTCCTCCAGCTGCTTCAGCTTCACGTCCAGCTTTCCTGAGATGGGCTTCTGTAGGCTCTGTAGATATTTTTTTGTATTAATAAAATAATGTCCTCAAACATCAGGCCATGCATCAGAAAAAGTAGCAGAGGACACTCCCGGACCAGGTGGACTAGCAACCTGAAGGCAGCGTGCGGATTGTAAAGACTCAGGATAAACCAGCGTAGCGTAAGCGTAAAGGAGGGAAAATTAAGCACCTCAAATAATAATATAAAAATTACGTCCTTACAAATAGTACATTAAAAATAATTATCACTTGTTTCGGTGACGTAAAATAGCGTGAGAAATCCTACACACCTTACGAGTTCCCCATAAAAATCTTAAAGGAGAGTGAAATCTATCAATCCGCATTTGGCCAGCGAGGTAGACTATGGCCTGTACTACATTGTGAGGTAAGATCAGAGCCCAGTTAAGG